>CCAG010021905.1:0-16465 GCA_001077435.1 Glossina morsitans morsitans | reverse complement strand
TAGAAGAGAAAACACACAAAGTGAAAGTGGGTGAAAATGTAATTGAAGAAAATATTTGAAAAATTTTTGCGGCAATACTTTGCCGCAAATAAAAAGTTTCTTACGTTATTATCTGAAAATAAATAAAAAGATTATAGTGGGCCACGATCGACTGTTAAATACCTTACAACACCCTACAATTATTCGTATAAATATTTTCATAACAAGACGTTATAGGAGATATATATAGAAAAATGTAGTCCGGTCCAAACCATTTTCAACAGCGTTCATCCTTGAGCCAAAGCACATCAATGCACAAAATTTCATGAAAATTTAGCAAAATTTACGGCCTGTAAGTTAATACCAGAAAATCAAACGGACAGACGGACGGACAAGCTTAGATAGATTTGAAAAGTGGCCCGGAATCAATCGTTGTAATCGAGTTTGGGTCTCTCTCAAGTTCTATTGGGTGTTATATACATCCGCACAAACTTAATGTATTTTTGTATCCTAAACGGCGAATGGTGTGAAAATGTTAAGCCAGAAAAAATGCTGTGATCATAGGGCAAGCAAAATAATATTACTCTGTCGTGTCCTCACATTCCGAAGAAAATTTTTTTCATATAAGGCACAGAGTAAGAGTACATTGTACCAATGTACTCCATTGCCTGATACGATTCGAAGTCGCTTAATATTGTCGGATATATCAAAATTATACCAAAAGGGACCATTGTAATCTCTTATTTTTTACAATTGATTACAATGGTCCCTATTGTAATCTCTTATTTTTGTCAACTATGTCCTAATGTGCGTTAGAATAAAGGGGAAATAAGTTAAGAATAAAGTTGAATTAAAATTTTATCGCAAATTGTGGCCGTAATTAGTAAGCCGATCGGGTTTATTTTGGCTAGGAAATCTTGACGAATATTTCATTCACAGGTTTTCAGAGATATCTTCACTACATTGGAAGTTATACACAAAGATATAAAAAAGATGTCGTGCTTTCTCTAAAGTTGTTTCAGTTTTTTTCATATTGCGGACATGGACATAGGCAGACTCGCAACCAATTGTTAACCTTACTTTCTTAATCTACCCGGGAATATCTATTCCACCAAATTTGAAGTCGATATCTTCATTTTTGCGACCAGGAGAGTGCCAACCATACACGGACGGATAGACATGGCTAAATCAAACCCAGAATTTTGCACTGATCAAGAATATATATACTTTTTAAGACCATACAAGAAAGGTCACAAGGAAAAAAGACACAGAGGCGGACATACTTGGCTTAATTAATTCACAATTTCACGCTGATCAAGAATATATATACTTTACAGGGACGTACAACGAACGTTACAAAGGCGTAAAGACACACAGGCGGGCAGACATGGTTAAATCAAACCCAGAATTTCACGTTGATCAAGAATATATGTACTTTACAGGGACATACAACAAATGACATAAGACACACGGACGGACAGACATGGCTAAATCAACGCTGATCAAGAATATATATACTTTATAGGGTGTTTGAAGCTTGCTTTTGAGTGTTACATACATTATGTAAAAAAAAACAAAATGAGTGGTGGGTACAATAACTGACGATCAAAGGTAATTTTATTATTATGCTACTATACCGAATAGTAAAATTTCCGCAATATTCATCCAATTGAGTTTGATTGGTATCGATGGGAGCATGAAATGTACCAGTTTCCATATCCATAGAATCAGCTAAGTAATCCCATCCTAATGGGTATTCCACGCCATCGGCTTGCCACGAACTGGGCATGTCGTTATCATCTACAGGGAACTCCGAACGCATTAAACGACTATGAGTGGGGTAAAAGTTTATATACATTTGATTTTGTTATTATTATATACTTGTTGTTGTACCTATAAAATACGCCTTTGGAATTTTCATTAAAAAACTTATATAAAGGATCTGAAGTTGTCACGTCGGTTAACGGTGTGTCTTTCTCCTTTTTGAAAGTACTAGCCGATATCGGTTGCTGAAGTGAAGATGAACTCTCTAAGACATTACCGGGTGATAAGAAATTTTCATGATTATCTCTCTGACTGTCGGTTTTCGCACATTGTAGCTGCCATTTTTCAATTTCCTTCATGCGTTCAGCATGACGTCGCGGATCATGACGCGAGGGAAATTTGAATGCACAACAGTGAAATGAATGCGTTAGAAATGCTTTTTGTAAATTCTGCAATAAAAAGCAAAAAAAATGAAAGAAAAAAAAATTCTTTTAGTGACTAGCTTTTAACTAATCTTTCATTTGCTTACCTTAAAATAATAAATAGATGGTATAGTTTTCAAGGTATGCGTGTTCTGTATACGCAACGTCTCAATATCCTCTAAACCTACTGAAGGTAAACGTATAAGCGACGTACTCGAGAGATCTCTGTTTATTAAGGAAAAACGGAAATGTAAATTTTCTTTTTCTTCTTCTTCTTCTCCTTTTTTTTTTTTGCTATTTACAAACATCATGAAATTAAAATGCTTGCTTATATTCATTCAAAGAAGTTATATTAAAGTTTTTAGTACTTTCTTAGGATGATGGCTTATATAAAAAGTCTCCGCGGTTTTTAGTCACTTGATGATTTTGATACCTATATATCGGATAACTCTCATCTGATTGTCCCAAGCGAACATGTGCTTAAAAGGTGACATTTCAGCTTATATTATTTGTGGAGGCAGTTTTCTTCGCTCGGATCAAAAGTTATATTGATTTAAAAATCAGTGAAATATCTGAAGAATTGTGCTATGTAATGCTTTTCTACTATAAAAAAGGTGAAAGCAAAAATATGTGGGGAAATTTGTAAAGTGTAGGGTAACAATACTATCAGTAAACGAAGGATCCAGAAGTTGTTTGCTCCATTCCCTTTCGAAATTTTCGGTGGCGAAGATGCAACACTCTCTGGTCGACCAGTCACCGCAAAAGCCGATAAAATTTTGCAACTGGTGGACCCGGACTGGCGTGCTAACCGTTAGGAAATTGTGGAGGCACTAAACATCAATCACATGAGAGTTTGAAATCAATTGAAAAGAGCAGGCTACAAAAGTAGTTTGAAATCAATTGAAAAGAGCAGGCTATAAAAAGTAGCTCAAAACCGCGGGGAAAATGCTGCGAAGAGAACGATCAAATATTGGTTTACAAAATCGAAATATTCGACAACAAGGAAACATGCGAGCCAATGAGTTGGAAGAGCGCATTCATTCGTGGCGGAATCTTTTATTCTCACTACGCGGTTGCGCAGACAGACAGATGGATAGACGGACATGTTTAGATGCATTCCAAATTTGAAATTGGCCAGGAATTTATACACTTTATGGGGTTTTTGAAGCTTGTTTTTGGGCCTTATAAAGTTAATTTTGATACACTATAATATTGGGTAGACGTGGCCACGTATTTTTCCCTATATTCCATACAGGTGCGACAGGAGCGCCCATAGAATAAGCGTTCAAATTTTGGTTATTTACTATAGTTTAAGGGTAATGATGAAAAAAAAATTTTTTATTCGTTTTGAAACACAGAGGTGTTCCGAGCTTACGTGGCGATGTGAGCTTACCCTTCAATCAATTTGAAGTCGATAGCCTCATTCCCGCAGCCAGGAGAATGTTTACAACAGCCATTCCACAAACGGACATAGGGACATGGTTTGATTCAAAATTTAATGCTGATCAAGAGTGTATATACTTTATGAGATACTTGAAGTCTCCTAAGAGGTACAGGCGGACAGACAGACGGACGGGCACGCTTAAATCGATCTGAAATTTAATGCGGATCAAGAATATAACATATATATTATATATATGAGACTTCCTTCACGGCTTTGCACAATCCTTATCCCCCGTTGATAGATATAACAAGAAAATTTTATTTGTCTGTGACCTTTATTTTAAAAAAGTGTAGAAAGAAGGCAAAGAAAACTGTGTGTTTGTAGGACTTAGTGGATGCTGTTGACCTTTTCTTTTTTCTTTGTAAAACATACAAGCAAATTTTAAACAAGTGCTTCTTGTACTTTATGAGTGATGGGTAAAAATTGTGAAAACAGTTTAATTTCAGTTTGCATGCGGGTTTGGCCGGCTTTGATACTTCATGAAAAAACTTCCAATGTTTCTGTCAACTTCTGGATCGATGTATTCATTTCTACGAATAAAAGTATGTGTACCGCGGACATTATATAGACGGATGGACACACAGACGGAGAGACACACAGACTAACAGACACACAGACGCGCAGACACATAGACGGACAGACATACAGACGGTCAGACACATAGATGGACAGACACAGACGAACAGGCACACAAGCGAACGGACATACTTAAACTTATTTAGAATGTGATGCTTATCAAGGAAATATATACCATGTGGAGTCAGTCTCTGATGCTTCCTTCTGCATCGTTATGACAAAACGAATATACATCTCACCTTTCGGTGATTGGTGTAAAAAGAGACCCCTGAGTGGAAAATTATAATAACCTAAGATTGGCTGACAAATGAATGGACAGAGGGACATGCTTAAACCGATTTGCATGCTGAATTTAATGTTGACCAAGAGCATATATATTTTATGCGATCTGTGAATACCCTTCAGTTAATAAATAGATGGTGAATAAGGAAATTCAAGTTATGATTTACATTCTACTGAGGACATAAAGGACGAGAAAACAATTACAATTTGTTTTTTCATTCTAAGTAAGATATAATTTGTTTGTTTACTATTTACTTACAATTCTTGTAAATTCATGATACCATTAAAAGCATTTGAATTCAAATCCCGCAGCTTACGATTACCTTTTAAAGTTCTATAAAAAGATTTGAAAACTATGACTCAACTTACTCTGCACGCTATTGCTTTTACTTACAATGTCGCTATTTGTGATCCATAAAAAGCGGAATCGTCTATATAACGTATTTCATTATTGGCTAAAATTCTAAATGTTTTTTTTTTGAAATTTTCTTAATAAATTTAAATAATTTTTATTGATTCTCTTCTGTCATTCGTACTTACAATTGTTCAGTCTTAATGCTAATAGATTTCATATCAATTCGAGTTATATGATTATTATCGAGATCTCTAAAGGCATGAATACAAAAAAAAGGAAATAATAAAAAAATCCTTCTCAGTGTCCTTTGAATTAACAACAAAAAAAAAAAAAGACAAACATTTCACTTACAACATTTGCAAAATATTTGCCGGTGGTAAATGTATTAAATCCGGTACTTTCGTCAAACCGCTATTTATAATGCGTCTGAAAAAGAGAAAGAATTTTAATTAAAACAAAACAAACAATTACACTCAAGTCTATTATTACACAGAAATTCATATGAAGGACAACAAGAAAGGAATTTAGTTTCAGCGATAACAGAATTTCTAACTTGAGAAAGCTTCTCTAAAAAAAGAGAGCCAATCTAAAAACTTTCATACTCTATAACTTCAAGTGGGCGTGGCTAGTTTTGATCCATTTTTGTAGAATATGTGTGGAAATGTATGAGAAATGATCAAAGAAACCCAGAAAGTAGACCTGGACTCAGCTTACATTGCATTGTAGGCGTGTCTTTCGGCCCATTTAGCCCCTTTTCAATACAAAGCCAAGAGATCTTTCAAAGTTTTGTACTAAATTTAAACCCGAATCTGCGTACGGGAGACATTTAACAGGTGGACTGATGGACATATTTAATTCAATTCTGAATTTAATGCTGATCGAGAATATAATTATGGGAAAATATCTAAAAGGTGTGGTGTAATATCCCATTAGAGACTATCTGTAAATTAATTTCACCCACACGTGTTGAAGTTGCCTTTAGCAACGATAGTGGTTATATTGGCTATTAACTTTCTGAACTGAGTTCTATAAAAATAGTTACTTCTAAGTATAACATATTGTGTTATTTTTAAATGTTTGCATATGAAGCTATGTTTTACTGTGCAACAGAAAATATATGATATTTATACCACACACCACTTGTGGTAGAGAGTATATTAACTTTATGCGAAAGTATGTAAGACACAGAAGCGCTTAACATAGAGCCATTTTCTGTTATAGCGATCGGATCAGAAAACGATTCTGCCTGATAAGCCCGTCTGTCCATCTTTCCCTCTGGCGTCTCTGGCTGCAAATTAGTGTCCAAGGTGCAGGTCGCAAGGCTTGAAATATATTAACGAAATTTGGGACGGTGAGGTATTTTGATCTAAGGACAAACGCTATTGCAAATGGTTCGGATCGGTCCACCTTCTCGACCACTCCCAACATAAAGTCCTATTTTGAAAAATGGTTATATAGAAGAAAATTGCAATTTTCATAATTTCTCGATAAGAGAGACTATGTAATAGTATTTCGACATCCTAAATTGATATGAAAACTTTGAACCGGCTGGGGCAGTTTTTTGAACCCCCTCTCATATAATGGAAACTGGAGTTTATATGACAAGAAGGTCTAATTTTCAATGCTTCATGATGAAAATCATCAAAATAGTAATTTAAGATAATCAAATGAACTGTACCAAATGTGAACCATCTCGGCCTATTTTATGGATTCTACCCTATGTAGATTTTCATGAAAATTGATCATTTATAGAGCATAAAAGTCTAAATTTCAATACGTTATGATAAACCCATATAACGCAGAATACTAATTTACATAACAAAATACAAAGGACAGCCCCCGCGTGCTTTTGGATCCTATCCTATATAAGGATTTTTAGGAAAATTTTTGTCTTTTAGCATAGAAAAGTTTTAGTTTTAATATGTGATGATGAAATTTGATCCACGATAAAAATTTGATATAAAAAAAAAAATTGGACGACATACGCCTATTTTTAAATCTCAACCTATATAAGGATTTGCATGAAAATTTTTAGTTTTTATGGCAGAAGAGTGTAAGTTTGAAAATGTTACGATGAAAGCTGATCCATAATAACAGTATAGTACAAAAATTAACTATGCTGATTTTTGAATATGTTTTTGAACTTCTTGGGCACTACCATTCTTACGGGAAGTAAGCCTTTGTTTGCAAAGAAGTCTAATCTTTAATATACAGTCCCATAACGGCAAGTTCTTATAAATATAGGGTATAATTTTTGTGTCTTTGACGTCTACATTTAAAAGTGATCGGATGTTTTTTTAAACACCTATCTTAAGTAACAAGAGTATTTGATATGTATGTACAATTTTGCGGTTAGTGGAAACAATAATGCTTAAAATATTAATCAAAGAAAGACGAAGGCGTCCAAGCAAAAAGGAGTTTAGTTTATGTTACTGTTTTCAAGTTAAACGAGATGGCAGGAAAAAAAACCAAGCTATAAGTACTTTAGGCTAAATATTTGATACGATCAGCACCAACACCACTACCACCACCACCATTGCCACTTCGAACCGATACAGATGTGTAAGCATGTCATTGCATGTCAACCTCCAGAAGTCCATCGTTATTGTCCTTACACTAGGGTTTTAGCTTTGAAAAATACTTGGACTAGGCTTTTGACCTAGTCGAAGCTCAAAATTTGATCTCTTTTTCGAATATTTTTGTAGACAAATGATGTCTCTAGTTTGCCCTATCATTACTTGAGAAACGTAGTTTCTTAGTTATTTAAAGAGAACTAAATATGCGAATTGAAACGTAATCTTTGGTCGAATAAAATATATGGTTATATTCAGATAGTGGTTCTACATTGATTGCTATAAAAAAATATGAGTCTTGCATTCATATCACAAGTGGTGTAGAGTTACAAAGAAAATACTTGTGCATAAAGTTGAAATGAAATAAATTTTTTACTTTATTTTCTTCATGTGAAAAAAGAATCGAGTGTGATATGGAAAAACTGTCATGTGTTGTTCTATACATATATATATACATATAAAGTTTGTTGTACTATGTTTATTACAACAGAGAAACACATTCGCCACACAGTTATCCTGTGCATAATTTTCGCTGCCATGTGTGGTCGGTCGGTCTCTTATAATTTCTACGAAAAAGAAAAAAAAAAAGCGTAATAATGAAATACGATAAACAATTTCTTTTATTCTTAACTATTTACCACAATACTACGTTACTATAAAGTATATGAAAATTTTATATTTTTAGTTTATACAGAAGCATAGAAATACGCATCTGATCACCTATAAAGCAATATTCTAAATGGATCTACATCTTTGTGTATTCCTCTACCTATTAAAGTTTTATCTGAATTTTTTATTTATTTGTTCTTAAATTATCTCTGTTCGTGTTGCTTACCTAAACCGTTTCATAGTCGCTCCACTACGTTATGCAAGAAGTAGATAATCACTTCTTACTTCATATGTCGTAACCACAATATTATTGCCTTTGTACAATAAGTTCAGATTAGTTCGCCCTGCGTCAAGAATTTCACATTTAGTGTTCGCCAAATCTAGTTAAAGTACCCTACCTTTTAAAATTAGAAAAAAAAAGAACACAACCGTTAATCTCAGCTGCTAGTGTTTATCTCACATTTAGTCCTAGAATTTGTTCCTTTGAAAAGCTCGCGCTTTATACCTTTCGACCTTAACGGTTTAGGTCGCTTACGAGTTCAAATATATGTTATCAGTGAATGGAAATCCACTATACATAATCTGATCAAAATATAACGAGAAATTGTAAATTGCTCGAGTTCCATCTGTCCATACATCTTTCCATTCATCGAGTCGAATTGTTTTATCTAACTTGGTAACACTGTCAATAATACATCTGCGCAAGTGTCAAATAGTTTCCATGCGCAGCTTGTATAAATGTCGATTTTATCAAAAATTTATTCAAGGATTTCTTTAAAAATTTATTATACGGTGCAGTTGTTAATATGTTGATGGTCATGTCATACCAAGTAGTTCATGGAAAAAAAATTAAATTTTGATACACTATAATATTGGGCAGGCGTGCACAGATGCTAGAGCATCGCCTATAGAAGATGCAATCAAATTTTTGTATATTTACCTGCACTTACATTATGAGTAATGACAACAAAGGTGTACCCAGTTTACGAGATAATGTAGACGTGTCCTGATAACTTCATTTTTGCGACCAGGAGAATGTTTACAACGGACAGAGGAACAACTGGACATACGTAAAGACGAGCGTCCTTCAATCGAATTTTCAATGTTTTTGCCAAACTTGGAATCATTTTCGCGACCAGCAGAATGATTACAATAGGCATTATACAGACGGACAGATGGACGTGCTTAAATTGATTTGGAATGTGATACTTATCAAAAGTATATACACTTTGTAGATTCTCTGATGCGCCCTTCTGTATTTCTCAAACTAGGAATTGCCTGAACGGAACATTTCAATAATCTGAGGCGGAAGGTGGGAGGCGAGAGAACAGTATGGCATAAGTAAATATTAAAGATTCAAAGAAAATCAAAATTTCTCTTTAATAATAATCTACACAACTTGCAACTATGCAACACCCAGGTGCACTTTTTATTATACCAATCGACTCAGAACCACTTTCTCAATCCATCTAAACTTATCTGTCTCTCCGTCTATCTGTCCGTCTTTTTGAATATGTTCAACATGCGGGCCGTAACTGTTGGGATCTTTTGATAAAATTTGCTGATGTGTGTTGACCCAAGGACGAGCGCTAGTGAAAATGGTTCGATCCGCGCCGCTGTTTCAATCACTTTCCCTAAGAACTTTATCTTAAGAAGTCACTATAGCAATAACTGTATTAAGCAAAGTAATGGTGGACCTGGTCCCACTTTACTATTTTCAATTGTTTTCATTAAAACACATTAAATGGAATATCAATTAGGATTATTCACAACATTTTGAATATATATGGAATCACCGGATCCGTAAAGTTACGTCCTACGTTATTATTTGATGAAAATATTTTCAATTGCAAAAGAAATCAGTTTAGAAAAGTAAAAAATCCCTTCAGGTTAAAAATAATTTTCATTTTGCTTTTTACACAATTCCTTTCCTTACTCCATAACGAATTCATGTAACACATATATAGTTCTATAAAAGCTTACATAATTTTTATTGTACTCGATATGCCCTGAAATACATCCTTCGAAAGATACGTTAATTTCGGTGCATGTGAAATGTAACTGAAAGAGAAAAAGTGAAACAAAGCTTAATATTTCCCAACAAAAAAAAAAAAAAAAAATTAAGTAAATCTCTTTATATTGCTCTTGTCAATGTTAAGTAAGTAAGTAATTTACATTTTTTATATGCTTGATTCGATTTACTTACATGGTACGCAGAAGCTTTAAACTGGCAAATGCTCCATTTTGTATTGTTTCTAATTGCGTAAGATCGGTTAGTATACTGTAAGAATGTACAAGAAAAAATAATTCTATTAATAATAACAATGCAAGCAAGCCCACGCATACTCATAGGCATACTCGTCAATGGCACTCACATATCTAATAAAGTGGTAGCATAGACTTTCAAGCCTGTATTTCGTAGACGTGGTAGACCAGCCGAAGCAATTGTTAATCTTTGCAAAGGTACGCTTAGCGTTTGCGGTATTCTTGTTAACGCTTCACCTTCGCAACGGCACTCAACTTCAGCCTGTAGGAGAATGAAAGTAATGTAGATAAGCAGAAATTAACATCAGAGCCTCGATAAAGATCTTGAATTGGTTAAGTCATGTGCTCTCTGCCTTTCCTGTTACTTAAAAAAACTTATTATCGTATAAGTGAAGATAAAACATAGGCCATAGCCTACCATTATACACCCTACTCCACCTTACCACTATTCATCACTATTCACATAGCAACTCTTTAAAATAAAACTTTGCATAATAAGTGGTCTGATGCGAAGCATTTTCAATAGTGTTCCTTTGGCCACCTCTCCTCCGCGTACCAAATTTCGTCAAAATAAATTAAAAATGTACCACCTGTAGGTTGAACATGAGAAAAAAAGATGGACACGCGGACATACGGACGGACGTGCTTAGATCGATGCAGAAAGAGATTCTGAATAGTTTGGTATAAGCAAAAATGGGTCTCTCTCAAGTCCCTCTGAGCTTTTGCGTACACCCAAACTTAATATACCTTTGTACCACAAATTGCCTGGAGTTTAATGAGGAATTCCTCTATATATGTATATAGAACTGGTAGATAAAGTTTAAAAATATCCATAATAAGCCTGAAACGAGGTTTATAATACACAAATATTAGGATAATTGATTGGCATAGTTCATAGCACTGTCTACGTAAAGCTTTTGTACAAAAGTAAACACGATCACACACCCATATAAAAAATGAAACTTAAAATTTTTGTTTAAATTTCTATATAAATCGATGCAAAATTTTATCGAGAATCACCAGTCCAGTATCCCGAAGTTTAAATTTTTTGCAATACTTTTATAACGCTATAATGAATCTAAGCGACTTCGTCTGATCGTCTGTCCATCTGTCCAACTGCTTAATATCAATGGTAAACCTTGTCAGGTTCGTAAAAATGGAGATATCGTCTAGAAATTTGCAAAAGAATTTAAAAATGATCTAAATCGGTCAAAGGGTACGCTTACAATGCTTTACACGCCTATGCGACGCCATATACGAACATCTTTGCTTTCCGTATTTTTTGCTTATTACTCATAAAATACAACACATATCCCCTATAAAATTTTCACTTTTAATCTGAAAATAGAAAAACTCAGCAGCGCCCAGAGAAGATTTAGTTTTTTTTATTTCTTAGTTCTTTATAGAATAACGGTGATGCATATAAAAGATCCGGTTAGGGCCGAATATAATTTTCTTACTTGTTGTCGTTCGGCACAACTATATATTTCGCCTTCAATTTCAGCGTATACTCTCCGCGACTATCAACTAAGTGCTTCACTTGTCCTATGCTTATAGCCTGTAGTCGTCATTCTACGTCCCATCAGTGTTATTGAATACTTTTCTGATTTTCCCCCTACTATAAAAGTTATGTTTCATTTAATTAAAAGACAATTTTTTTACGAATAATTAAGTTTTAATTACGATAACTAAATCTCATTATCTAAGTATTTCAGTTCAGTTGGACGAGATATTAAAATTTTCTAATAAATTTAATCCTATTAATTTTATGTGACTTGGAAAATAAAACTGAAAAAATTTATAAAAAAAAATAAGACTATAAAATATAGGGAATTTTTAAGCTCGACGTGAGCCTGAACAGAGCCCCGACCAGATCTCAGCTAGGCCTCGAGCAAACATTGAGAAGGGCTGGTATTGACTAGAACTCATCCCAATTTCCATTAAGACTCGACCACATGCCGACCATACCTCCATCAAACCCCGCACATTTCCCAATTTCTTCTTAGCTCCTGCCGCGCTAGGTAAGTCTCTTGAAGTTTATCTACTCGTGGTTACATGATATATCAAGTCAAGTCAAGTCAAGTCAGCATATTATCTACTAAATTAACCTATTGGGCGACATACATGTCCAAATTTCAGTGACGCTCATCAAGTCTTTTCTTGGAATGCCCATCAGGCAATAACCTGAACGCTCACTTTGCCCAGAAACACAAACAATATACCAAACCTGCGTTTGATCGCAATGTTGCATAAGTGCATAAGTTTTTTATCAAAAGCTGAATTCTACATCACTGGTTTCTTTAGGTCATCATATTACCCTTTACTTGCTTATAATAGACGGACATGGATAGCCTGACTTGAAATCTAGCGCTTACTAAAGAAGCCATCTATCAAATTTAAAGCGTTTCATTCAGGTTCATTTCAATTTTACTCTGGAAATATCAAAAATATTTTTTTTGAGGACTCTTCTTCAATATAAGCCAGTTTTGTGTTTTTGTACACAGCACCGAAGGATGAGGGGTGTATTCATTTTGCGTAAACGTTTGCAACGCGTGGAAGAAAACATCAGAGACGCCGTAAACCATATACATTCTTGATCGATTTAATAATGTCTGTCTGTCCGTCTGTGTGTCTGCTCCTCTGTATAATGTCTGATGTAAACATTTCCCGTGGCCGCCAAAAAAAAACTATCGTCTTCAAATGTAGCAGAAACATTGGAAGTTCTTGCGCGCAGGCTGGCTTTGGCCATAGGCCAAATCGATCGAAGGACAGCACCACAGAAACTAAGAACACCTCTGTGGTTTAACAGGTATGAAAATCTGATTTCTTGCTCATTACTCATAAACTATAGCGAATAAATGTACACAAATTGGAACGCATATTCTATGGACGACGCTGTAGTATCTGTAGGAAAATGGAAAAAATTGACCACGCCTACCCGATATTATGGTGTATCAAATTTTAATTTTTTGGTTGAAACCTTTGTAACGCACGAAAACAAACTTTAAAAACTCCATAAAGCATATAAATTTTTGGTCAGCTTCAAATTCAAAGTGCACCTAAACATTTTCGTCTGTCCATCTGTCTGTCTGCGCAACTGCGAAATTGGCAAAAGAATTTGGAAGTGAGGTAAACTTTTCCAAGGACGTACCCACACTCCTGTCCGGCAAAAGCTTTTATTTTGTAAATAAGAAATATCAGACACGCCCACTCCGTGTTATAGAGCATGAAAATCTATTTTAGTTAGTTTGTTGTTTTTTTGTCTCTTTGTGCATAACGATGATGGGTATAAAAGATTCGGTCACCACCGAATATAATTTTCTTAATTGTTTAAATTTAAAATTCTTGTCAAAATATATTGGCTTAGCTTACCTGGTGTGTGGCATTCCAGCAACAACATTTCCAGCCAGAAAGAGGAGTTGATGAGATTATTGCCGGAGTTAGTGTTGGTGTCGTCATTAGGTTGGTATTTAATTGCAGATTTTCTGAATCCGTAATTGTTGCTGTTTCCGATGCATTATTATTCCCATTGTTGTTGTTGCTGTTGTTACTATTGTTGTTGTTGTTGTTGTTGTTGTTGTTGTTGTTATTGTTGTTGTTGTCATTGTTACTGCTGCTATTACTATTCTTGTTATTATTATTATCTATTAATATAGAGGGTATGGGTGCCCAACCACTTGTCATGGAATTAGTGCCGCCAACGCTACCAAATCCTAAACCCGGCGACTTATCATAGCAATTACTTAGCTCAACACTATACTCGACCGCCTGCGAATGACAACCGAAACAGACTAACAATAAAAGGAATCGTAATATCTGATGAACCCGTAATTGTGATTGTTGTTGCATTTTAGGTATATTTGGCATATTATGTTGGCGGCGATGATATTGCGAATGTTGCCATAATTTCTCAGATCGTTGCTGCTGTTTTCTATTAGTTGAAGACATCGTTTGGAAAAATAATTTCATCAAATAGTTTTTTCCATAAAAGCAAATTAAAGATAAGTAAAATTTTCCCCGCTCCTTCTCTTTGTTTTTATACTGCTTTCATAGTAATCCTTGGAATCAATAAAAGTGTCAACTTTTATTAAATTATTGATAATAAAATTCAAATGTCTCCTCGTTGACCAACAAAACATTTTTATCGCATTGATTTACTATTTGAATTATATTTTTCGATGGAAGAAGAAAAGGAATGAAGAAAGAAAATAAATAAAAAGTAAAGTCTTTATAATTAATTTAAAAACACATATATTCAAAATCAATTTAAAATTCAATCTTAATTTAATTTAAAAATCATAAAAAAAAAACAAGTAAGAAAATCAAAGTCGGTCGAGACGCAATCTTTTACACCTATCAACCTTATCAAAAGACAAAAAAAGTAAAAGAACAAAATTTTCATGCTCTATACATATAAAAGTATTTGTCGTATAGGCATGTTGTAGGCGTGTCCTTTGAAAAGTTTAGGTCAATTCCAAATTCTTTTGCAAATTTGTAGGCGATATCTTCATTTTCGCTAACGAGAAAATGTTTACCACATATACTATAAAGTTGTGCAAACAGACAGATGGACAGGCGAATGAGCTGACATGTTTAGGTACGTTCCAATTTTGAAACTGGCCAAGTATTTATATATTTTATAGGGTTTTTTCAAGCTTGTTTCTGGGCGTTATAAAGGTATTGACAAACCAATTCAATTTTTATACACTATAATACTGGGTAGGCGTGATCAAATTTTTCCATTTTTCTACAGATGCTACAGCATCGCCCATAGAATATGCGTTCAAATTTCTGTTCATTTGTTCGCTCTACGTTATGAGTAATGAGCAAAAAACCAATTTTTCATTCCTTTTGCAAAACCGAGGTATTCTTAGTTTATGTGATGCTGTAAGCGTGTCCTTCGATCGATTCGGACCACTTTCAATGCCAACATACACGCAAGAACTTTCATTGCCAAATTTAAGATCGATAGCTTCATTTTTGCGGCCAGGAGAACAGGCATTACACAGACGGACAAACGGTCAGACGAACGGAAGGACATGCTTGAATCGATTTAGAACTTCATATTGATGAAGCACATATATATTTTGTGGAGTTTCCCATGTTTTTTTCTGGGCGTTGCAAATCTTTTGACAAAATGAATACACTCCTCAGTCTTCGGTGATGGATATAAGGAAAGCTTTATTTGATTAGAATCGAGCTTCTCGAAGTTTTTTATTCACTTAACATATTGATCACATGTCCCATCAAAATTATATCATACATCGTACATAGAGTGCATTTGAAATCACATAACAACTACATATGTCTAGTCCGTGTTATGTGCACTTTACTTAGATAATCTGATATGGAGATGTTTTTAAGGAACCAGTGAGACTTTAAATTAAAATCAATGGGAAAGTTTTCTAGTCTTTTGATAACAGCGAGTCTTCCTCGCATTTAGTCAACTTCAGAACCGAACATAGAACCATTCGGATTATCTGAAATCAAATCTTGAAGATAAAACAAGGAAAACGGGAAACTTATTAGTTTTTGCCAGTTGTGAAGACTTAGCGAAGATCTTCTGAACCGTACTCGAACATCGAACTATTTAAATAATTTGAACGTTTTGAGATCAAATGAAACCTTTAAAATAAAAGCCCTAACAGTTTAAGCTTTTCCTTTACGAAAAAGGTCCAAATAGCTTGTCTTTTAATAACTTTGAACGAATTCTTGGGTTGAAATTTGTAATTTTGTTTCTCACCTGTCAAGAGAAACGAGTAAAAATTTCTAACACAACTTAGTTCTTCTTCTTCTAGATAAAAGCAAGCGTTCGTAATAATAAATGTAACAGATGGACTCTTTCTCAAAGGAGTTTTACGGGGTTACCTGACATAACGCGTTCAAGTGGCAAGCTATAACTCCCGTCATCGTCGAAGGAGCAGCATAATCGCGACTATTTGTGAGGTCCCAGCATGGAAGAGAAGAGACTTTCCACACTTTCCACTCAGCTCTTGTCAACGACACGTCCCGAAGGATACACTTAGCAATCAGGCAAGAGGCTCTGTCCGTATTTTGATTGGGAAATGGGCATTACACCTACTCAAAGAAGCCCAACTTTGGGCAACCTCACTCCAGTAGATACCCACAATTGAAGTTTTCAAGACTCTGCATAGGCTTTTAGTGATCTCTTACTACACACAGCTCTAGCGACTCT
>CCAG010021900.1:0-18339 GCA_001077435.1 Glossina morsitans morsitans | reverse complement strand
TGTGGGTGTATTTAAGAAAACAATGGTATCGCATGAAAGCATCATTTGACAACAACCTACTGGGTAATAGAGAAGATAGACCCAAAGAGGAAATTGAGTTTTCTTTAGGGTCTTTTTGTAGATTTTTCCTTGATTACCCAACTAATGTCATTGCGTAAGAGGAAAGACATTATGTTCGAATTGAATTGTACGCTTCTTCTTTGCGATCACATTTTGTTTGCTTTGATATTAGATTGCAATTTTCCTTCATAGCTTTCCTCTCCATCTCACTCATTATTCGATTATAGCTTTTTTAAGGACGTTAGTCGATCGCGTCAACCCTGAACGTGTTAGAAGGCTGTTATCAATTTTACATCGATTCTACAGTGGTTCTATTCAAACCCGATTTGTTAAATTTCGGAGCAATTTTCTCGTTTAAGGTTTTGTATCAATTTGTTCCAACACCAAGTATTATATGAACGGGGGGAAAGATCGAAATTATTAAATCAATTCAATATTTTGAGCTAATGAAAAATATATCAATGCTTTACAAGATTTGTCTAAGCCTTCTTCCTTTCATGTTGGAAATAAAGGGGCGTAGTATTTAACGGACTGGAATGTAAGCTTTACAGGAAACGCCCGAAAACATATTTAATCTTTCTTCTAAAAAAAAAAAAATACCTTTTAAATCAAAATACTTCGAAATCAAGTAATCATTGGCGAAGTGCAACCTAGATTAAGTCATCTATGTCAAGTTCACTTTTGCAACCAACGCTGAGTGATAGGAATATGGCATTCGCATAAATTTATAAATTCATTATCACCGTAAAATTCTTAAGCTGCTTAAATTTGTACGACTTTTCGTCCGTTTGCTCGTCCGTCTATTTGTCGTATGTCCTTAAAACGCCCCCTCGCTCGCAAAAAAAAAATAAAACATAAACTTGAAACAAGGATCATGTGCTCTTAACTGACGGCCATTGACCTTTAAATATGGGCAACGACCGTATAGGTTGTGGCCGAATATCCTATATATTAAAAAAAAAATCAAAAAAAAAAGGTTTCGATACACTACAATATTGTACGAGCGTGGAAGACATTTCTTATTTTTGTACAGATTCCGTATGATTGTCCATACAATCAATGCGGAAATTGTCGTCGTTATAGTTGACGAAAACTACAGGCTTTTGCTTTTCGAAACAAATGTGTTTTCACTTTATGTCGTACTTTAGACGTGTTCTCTGATTCATTTTGCCTATTTTCAATACTAATGCATTCTAAAGACCTTCCTTTGTTTTCACAATGGAATGCGACATCCTACTGTCCGGGACCATGCTTACCACAGATATTAGATGCAGAGACAGGCGGACAACCAAGCTTGCTCTAATCGATTCTGAATTTCATACCGATCAAGAATATACATATTTTATAAAATCTTTGAACATTCCTTTTAGTTTTGCACACCTACTGAAAAAATTAATATGTATCTATTGTTGAATGCAAGTATATTTAATTTACCGATTGTAGGGCGCAGTTGTTTAAAAAGTGTAATTTATTGTTTCCAAGTTTCATCAAAACTTTTGGAACACTGCGGCCTGAATTGCTTTAAAGACAGGTACACACTGACGGACAAATGGACTAACAAGCATATCTAAAAGCCATTCGAAAATGGATAAATTTTTTTTGTAACCACGAAATGGGTAACCTTGCGTGACTCCGTATCAAATCCCTCCAGCTGTTGCATATATATGCAACTTAATCAACCCTTACCCGTAAGTGATGTAAAAATAATACTAAAAGCGTTTCACTCTTGCACACATGTTTACAAATGTTGTAGACGCGATTCCTTTAATTGATTGCATGCGGTCATTATTCCTTAAAAAATTCAAATCCATCAGTTAGCAAAAGCTGTTGTAGTTCTAATTGCGTATAATCGCTAACACATTGAATAAAATCAATTAAAAGGTTAGAGGACAACGACAAATATATATTAATATGAATATAAAATTCTTGCTATTTAAAAAAAAAAACAAGAAAAAATTACTGCAATAAATGTAAATACATAAATAAATTTCTTTATTTATGCTTCAGTGTGTATAAGTGTAAATTTAATTTCAAGTTTATACTATGCCGTTGTAATATGCAAATGAAACTGAGAATCAATAACAACAAAAATTGTGGCCATTAAAATCAAAAATAGTTAACAAGCAACGACAGCTTTTCGTTAGGGCGCGATGAACGATGAAAGCGCACAAACAACTCAACGCCACGCACACTCGTACACATTTACAAAATGTAAGTGTAAAATAAACGATTTCATAAATATTTATTTTACGTCATCACACTATGACATGATTTAATGGATTGTAAAAATGGAGCGAATAGCGGGTAGATAAAGAACTTTAAAGAGAGGGAAAAGAAAATAGAAGAAAAAGAGGGAGAGAGAGAGAGAGAGAGAGAGCACTTGATTTTTATTATTACGCTTATGACAAACTAAACTGTTGCTCGTTGCCTGATTGAGCAACATGTTGTTTTCGGTAGTATTGGAAATACTCATAAGAAACACAATGATTACTAATCAAGTTTCTAATTGTTTACTTTGAGTTTGGGTAAATATATAAGTACATTGAGTTTCAAAGGAGTCCTACACATCTCTAAGCAATACATTAATTACATTAAGTTGATCGAGGAAGAAAGAAGTGACTTAAAGATAGCGACCACTGTTTAATGGCAATGTGACGATCAATTTTTCTTCTAGTTCAGTGTACAGTATATCATCGGCTAAGAGGACAGTGCAGTTACACAGCTTGGCGTTTAGCAACAATGGCTATCTATTAAACAATCCAAAGGATGGCTGACGACTGTTTATAAATTTCTTCTGATTAAGTCTTTCCTTTAAACATTGCATAATTATGCCTGAGAAATCGTAGACCTGGACAGAGTGATGACTCCTTTTGCAACTTCTCGGTTTGGGAGCAATTCGTATATACATTACTCTAATTGAACATGAAACTATCTATGGATAACTTCTCACTACAACTTACTGAGGAGAACTGTGATAAAATTCAATAGGTTGCCAGACTTAGACCTAGGATACCTGGTTTTGAAAACTTACCTTCCAACTCTTCGGGATCTTAAAATATTGCAGTATGATGATCAATATAACGGAAGGTAAAGCTTTTTCAAAAGTTTCAATATAATCCGATGTATGCGTACTTGCTTAGGGCTAAAATTGATTGCTTTTAACATTGATTCGAAAAGTTTTCAAAGTTCATCTGACCGGTGTAGAGTTAATAAATACTACAGCTCAACTGACCATAACATTCTCTTAGCTTTCTCATTCTTATTTTACTATCTCTTATGTCCATTAATTCCTACATACCTACATGTTAAACATAGCGCACAGAGTGTCAGTTTACCTGTCAAATGTAACAATTCATGTTCATTTATCCCAAAAGTGACATATTAATCGCATTTGTTTGGATTTTCCAAAGCACGAGCGCACACATACGCACACACAAGCATAAAAAGCTGAACACATGTTTTGTGCTTGGTTGTACTAGAGGAAATGTGTAACGTCCTCAACATCAGCAACAACATGTGTACATGTAGTTAAAAAGACTTACTTACTCACATTGATTTCTTTTTCCGTTTACAGAAAACTAGAAAAGCAGAGAAGCAACACTGAATTTTTTTTTGTTTTGTTTTGTTTACTATCAACAACGAAATGAATGAATTCAACACTTGTTTGCTTAAGTAAAGACATTCCTTTACATGTATGAGTGCGTTTATATGTACGTGGGCATGTGTTATATGCTTGTATGTTATAAACTAAATGTTTTATATAGAAAATATTTCTACAAATGTTGTTAACAAATTTTTGTTGGTTTTTATTCCTCGTATATTACG
The DNA here is from genome assembly GCA_001077435.1 of Glossina morsitans morsitans. Taxonomy (NCBI): domain Eukaryota; kingdom Metazoa; phylum Arthropoda; class Insecta; order Diptera; family Glossinidae; genus Glossina; species Glossina morsitans. The sequence goes on along the minus strand of CCAG010021900.1, from coordinate 14,454 downwards.
CCCCACACCCACCTATACGTATACGGAGATATATATATATGAAAGAATGGAAACTTCAATTGAAACTTGTATACATTTTTGCCGGTCCTGCTTGTTAATTTAATATGCAACAATAACAATAACAACAACTAACCTAGAAATTCTTTCATGCATATTCAAGTATTTGTCAAACGTAAACACTTTACATATATGCATAGATATATAAGTATATATATATAGTGGAGCTTTTCCAACATTGCAAATGCTTGCGTGCAAATGTGCGTTTACGTAAACAGATGTCTGTTAGTTTTGTGTCTTAGTATGCATATAAGTTAAAAATATTCTGCATATAAGCTTTTTATTCATTTACATGTGTAAACACACGCGCGCACTTATATACTTAAATTTAAAGCAATCAAAACTGAGATTTAACATTTCTGCTGCATACGTATTTGAAGTTCCTTGAAGATATCTTCGTTCGTAAGTACCATACAATACATAGCCGATTAGATGAACATGAAGAAATTCGGTTTTGTACGACTTAAGGGAATAAATATTTAATTTTTTTTTTTGGCTTGTTGTTACACAAAATCTTTAAGAACAACAATAAAAGGTTATTTTTTTTTTAAATTTAAAAAATATTTAATTCGGCCTGATATCTGATCTAATAATTTCACATACAAGGAAAAGAACTGAGTTTTCATACGCTATAATATTTTGTGTCAGCGGCTTTGTTGTATAATACTTTATGAGTAACAAGCAAAAAACCCGAAAAACAAACGACTTCACAGCTCTTATTGCATAGATGCGTCCTTTGACCGTATTGAATCGTTTCCAAATTCTCTTACAAATTTGCAGTCGATATCTTCATATTTCCGAATGGTATAACGTTTACCACAGATATTAAGGAATTGGACAGATGGACAGACGGGCAACCTTGGATGGATTCTGACTTTGAAACTGTCCAGGAATTTATACTTTATGGTATTTTTGAATTTGACTTCAGCCCATTATAAAGGCCTTGGCAATAAAAATTTTATTTTGATATACTTAAATATTTGGTAAGCGTGACTATTGTCCCAATACGGGACAGTATGTACGTTTATCTGCTTTAGGTTATGAGTAGTGAAAAAAAAACCAATTTCATATTCTTTTTGCAAAGCAAGGGTGACTTCAGTTTGCAGAGTACTGTAGGCATGTCCTTCGAAAGGTTTGGCACGCTTTCAATGGCATTATCGGCGAACGTTAAAACATTGTGTTCAATCTGCCATTATTACGTATTTAGTGTACACTTACGCAGAGTCAATGGTCTAACACGAACGAAATTCCCTTTAGTTTAGAAAGTTTCCTAATGAATATGAAACTTATGGGAAATGCAATCTGGTGCATGAAAGGTTCCGCTTCTTTTTTTTTTTTTGTAGCGGTTTCACCACACGCTGTTGGTAAGTTCGCTTATGCACTTTTTCCTTTCTGTGTATGTATATGCAATAAAGACTTAGTTTTCAATCAAACGCAGGGACTTAGTCCAAAACTCTTGCACAAAAAAGACAAGGAACCTAAGTCCGGAAAAAATCTGTATTTAGTTCATATTCTTACGTTGCATGTGCGCTAAATTTTCAGCTGACGGGAAAAACGAACCTGCAACTTAGTTACCATTGACTGTTTCATTTATATTCATTTGTCTAAAGCCTAAGAATTAAAGCAACAGAAAGTTATCAATAGTAGTAGAGTTTAAGCCAAAGTAATATAAGCTCAGTCAAGCGTAGTTTTAGGATTTGCGCTCCCGCCGAGTAAAATAGCAAACAAGTTGTACAATAGAAACATTTTAAGGCCATAAAAGGAGCGAGAAATACTTTTCCTAATATTGCCGCAAGCGAAGAAACTTTTATAATAAACTGCGAAGGAAAGATTTGAAAGTATATCTGCTCTAGCTATCAGATGAATAATTTTAAAAACGAAGAAACGATATTACGCATAGATATAAAGTAAAGTTCTTTGAAAGCTTAAACATTTAAATAAAGGCTTTAAACTGAAAAGATTTTCAATTCAATTCAAGTATAATGTAAAGAGTTGTTTTTTTTAAAAGAATACAACAAAAAAGTATCTAATATACACAAAGACATTTTCTATTAAATTTTTCCAAAGTTAAACAGCAACTTAGGCAAACCAGTAGAGCATAAGAAAGTAAGAAGTAAGTTTTTGTTACCAAAAAATTGCAAAGTCAGAATTGCTTGATATATGTAAGCATTTTTATAAAGATAAATTGTGATAGCCTGCAATAGCTAGCAAGTAGATACAAAGCTTCTTAAAAGTTACAAGTTTATGGTCAAAGTAAATAAGGGCAACTTCTCATCTCATCAACTTTTAGCCGCTTAAATCTTTTCTACGTAGAATTCTCCAAAGAATTCATATATAACTAACATAATGTTACACAGAATTAAAATCAAATAATATTCCATAATAAAAATAAGCTAAAACCTTGTGTTTGTGCAAGATCGACGACAAAATACCCTACCACTTAACGCTTAACATAAATCTTTATCTTCTGCCTCAATTCTTCATAAAATATCATACAAAACAAAATCAATAACTTGGTGCGATGAAAAGCATTTTAACCATAAGGCTCAACAAGCAAACTTATCGATCCGATCCGAACTTTCCGTACCAGTTTTGATCATCAAATTTCATAAAATTTAGATCTTGTCGTAGTGTAAGAATTTATTTTTTTTAACGTAATTTTGTTCTTATATGTTAGGGCGTGCAAAAGATGATCGTCTCGTGTCCAAATTTTCCACATTCATTTAATAGGCCACAGACTTCTATCGAGAAATAATATATAAGGAATGTTTTTTTCACATGGCTTTTTCGAAAATAGATCGTTATATGAGATGTGGTCCTAAAACTGGTCACATCGGTCAAATCATTTTCAACAAGTTCATCCTGGTGATGAAACATGTCAATGTACGAAACTTCATCAAAGTTTCTCAAAAATTGTGATCTGAACACAAAATTATAAATATACGACGACAGACAGACAGACCAACAAACATACTTAGATCGATCGAGGAGATAAATTTGACCCTATTCGAGTAACAAAAGGTGAATCTCTTTCCACTCCTTCTGGGCGTTGCGCACAACTTAAATTTAATATGCCCTTAGCGCAAGTAGCGTATAAATATTAAAATACGTGCAATCTTTCCTCACTTCGGGTTGTGTTTGTTGAAAAAGTTTTCATCAAAAAAAAAAAAAAGTAATAATAATAGTAATAATTTGCAGAGATACGAAAAAAGTAGAGTAAATTTCCAGAGATATACTACTTTTTGCTGATTTTTTCTCCCCTTTTTATTCTCGTGCCGGTGACATAATTTGCATTTCTTGCAGTGCTTAGAGTTTTTTAATTAAGCGCACGCTGTGAGCATACGTAAATACCGAAGTTGACATAAAAAGTGAATCAAAAATTGGAAAGAGAACCACGACCAGTAATAGTTTTAGTATTTTTTGTTGTTTTTTTTTTCGATTATTTAGTGATTCGCTTCAAGTTTTGTGCATGTTGCGAAAAGTAATGAGTAAAGTTTCTAAACAGTTGATCACCAAAAAATAAATATTTAGTTTTTTATCAATTTGACATACACCAATAAAAAGAAGTAAAAGCACTATAGTGGATTATGCTCCGCCATTAAATACCACACATCACCATACAGTTATTCATAGAATAATCCCTTAAAATTTGAAAAGTGGTCGAAAAAGGAGGATTTGCTACAGCGTTCATCGTTGAGACAAAATATGTCGGTGTACCAAATTTCATCAAAACGTCTTGAAAATTACGACCTGTAAGTTGAACACAACAAAACAAGACGGACAAACGGACAGACAACAGCGTTCCCCCGTGAGTCAAAGCAAATTGTCTCAAATTGCCTGTAAGTTAGACACAAAAATACATGGACAAGCATCAGACGGATAGACGCGTCGACAGACAAACAAACTTAGCTCTATGTAATAGAAGATTTGTCTATATCATGTCCTTCTGGGCGTTACATACATCTGCAAATATTTAACACAGGTGTACCTCTGTTGTACACGGTTAGTTCGTACCGTGGTATATCGAAACGCTGTTATGTATACTTTTTTTATTTTTTTATTCAAACTTAAATCTTGTGCAAAACATATTTTACAGTTAGATACGGCATAAACCAGAAAATGTGTACCAGATTTTTCCATTGTTCTGAAAATTACGAAAGGAGCGGCGTTAAAACAACTATAAGTTCTAATCGTCGAAATGTCATGAAGGTTTGAAGGTTAGTATTATCTAAAAGTCGTCTGGTTTCGTCAATAATGGTTACATCTATAGGTCATCCCACGATCTAATTGAATGAGATATATATGTTAGAGTTATCAGATATTCCCGAATTCTGAATAAACTCGACTTAATTGATTTTTAAACTGTATCTGAAAAGACTCATCAAAAAAGTAGGTTCGCAAGTAAAATTCATGTATTAGTTGTACGAGGTACATTTGTATACGTTACAAAGCGTGTACTTCCATTATAGTAACTTATATGTAAGCATTAGGAATATATGGGAATCTGAAGTGAACGTGTCTGTTACTTTACAGGAAATACATTACACGTTATGGCCAATCAATAGGCCGATAATTTTATAACAGTGCGTTTTATTAGTTTTCATCTAAAAGAAGGAGATTTTTCTATATTTCTTCGAAAATAATCGATCCAAGCAAGCATTCAATATGTATGCAAGTGTCGCGATAGCAACTTAAAAGGCTCCCAAAACATTTAACTATTCGGCGACAAAATATTAGAGATGAAAACGGCAAGGAAATGATAAGAATTGTCGGTTTGTATACGGGTTGGTTTTACTATCAAAGTTGAATTTCCAAAATTAATAATTTTACCATTAAGTACAGAGAAAGTACGGCCTACTTACATAGGCAATAACCTAACGTTAACATACACAAAATGATTATTTAGAAAATAGAGCAGTAAGAGTTGTATTTATTGTGTGTTGTTATACTTTTCTATATGGACTCCTCTACATTATAGCTTAGGTCGATTTATTTAAGTGGGAAACCGTCCATTCGTTTGCTCTGTCTTTTTTTTTATATTGAAATTAATGTTTTGCATAAATAATTATGAATTCCTAATGAATTTATGGCATTAAATATATAATAAATGAAATAAACTATATATATACCTACACATATAGGTGGGGTTTAACTATATATAACTAAGATTTCAGTGTTTCCTTATTTGTTGGCGAACTTTTCTCTATCTTAAGCACAGTTACTTGTAATGTAATTATTGACATACATATATAAATATAACTATATCGGAAAAGTTTCATATGTTTTTACATACATTATATATTACGTATATATATCTATATATATTATGTATTTATATATTTTCGGTTAAGCCAAGGTAGCTCGATATATGTACATACGTGGGCAGAACATTAGGTGCGATGTTGCAGTTTTATGTCTTACGAATTCCAAAAGACAGGTTCCAAGAAGCTCACAAAATCGTTTTGCATGTAGCCAAGCTGTTAAAAATTAGTTCTCGGAATTCCACGTGAGCTAGTTCTTGTAGCAAAAAGTTTCTGCTGGACAGTGAAATAGATGCGTCCTCTTCACATTTTACTGTAAAGATGGATTGTACAGGTAACCTGTATTTCTTGAGAAGGAAATGCAATATGAATTAATATTTATCATAATATTAGATTGGTCGAGAATATAATCGCAGCCAAGAAGGAGGATGGCTAGGTCATCAGCTTTGAAAACAGGAAAAACCGTACAAATATAGTAAAGGGTCACTGGGTCAGACTCATAACTTTGTCACGAACGCTTTAAATCGGGTGATTCCGGTAGTATAACTTGGATTTCAAAGAATGGCCAAGTCACTCTCCCGCCCTTAGTCCTTTTGAGAATGTTTGGGTAGGACATTATGTTGTCTTAAACAATGAAAAGGAATTATGGAAAATATTCCAAATGTATGGTACAATGCCCCAGTGCAAACCTGCGAGAATTAATTTCATCCATGCCTACAAAAATGAAAGCTGTCCTTAAAACTAATAGTGGTTATACCGGCTATTGACTGTCTGAATTGATTTCTTTAAAAATGGTTACTTTTAAGTATTGTTAAGTTTTTGTATATACACCTGTTTTACTGTCCAGCTGGAAACATGCAATATTTTTGAAATTAACTTCTTTCAAGCTTTTGTTTATACTTAGAATATATATATAAAACCATTTTTAAATACGGAAAAATAGCTACTTTATAAATAAGTGACAAATATAATATAAAAGAGGATGAAAATGGCAAGAAGGTTTCTTCCACCGACATAAAACAACATATATCTATTTTTCTGTCTACAAGTGGATATGTAATGAGTTAATGTACCCATCGGGATCCCTTACCAAACAAAATAATTTTGTGTAAATTAGGCAATAAAATATTTTTTATTACAGCCTAAAAGTAGACTGCAAATTATTGGTAACTTTGCTTACTAAACATGGGATGGAGCAATATTAAAATGTTAGCGAAAGAATAAAGTACACCTATCTTACTATATGTAATGAAGTGTGGCAGAAAATGGAAGTGGTATCTTTTTCTTTTCTTCTTAACAAACGATATCCTAACCCCGCTTTTTCGTTTTGTGCCAACCATTTCCTGCGTTCCATATATCCCCCTGGCGATTCGCCAACAGCTACAAAACTGTAACGATGTCGCTTTCTGCAGTCACATTTTTTATTTTAATTAATCATTGACGTAAACCTTGTAAGAAGAAAACAAGACATAATAGAGCAACTGTTACTGGCGAGCTACCTCTCTAAAATGAATTCAGAATATGTTTGCAATATTTTTTATTGTTTTCACTAAACCAATAAAAAATGCACGATACACATAAACCGCTTGCAAAAATCAAATATTCCCGCGAATCGATTTGGAAAGCAAAGCATAATACATTTCCCAATTAACACTTGCTTATGCAAGCGAGGTACATGTTTTGTTAGTTTTTTCAAAAATACTTGCAAAAAGCATTCAAAAAAACAACAAATTAACGAAGCACGAGTGAATAAACAAAAAAGTTACATTCGTCTGTGGCCGAATCCTTTTGATCTTCTTACAAAGAAAGAGAAACATCGATACTCTATAATGGATAGGTATGGTCGGTATCTCTCATGTTTTATGAATAGTTAGCTACAGCCAAACATTTCTTTTCGCTTGAAAACAGAACTGTTCTCAGCTTTTGTTCTACGGTAGGCACATGCTTTGACCGATTTGGTCTATTTACGCTATCAACTGCGTGAAACTGCATGAACTTTCAATCTTTATTTCTGCTAACGGAAGAATGTGCACCACTTCTATTGCACGGAAGGACATGTTTAACTCAATTCAAAATGTGATACGAAAAGGTGTGTTAAGCGTTCTTCTGGGTGTTGCAAACCATTGCATTAGATGAATATGCCACCTATTTTTGATGGCACATATAAAAAAGAAACGGAAATATTCATACAAAGAAAATTGCTGCAAATGAAAATTTAATTGGACTTTCGATCCATGTATCCGTATGTATCCATGTGCCCATCGCTTAAACGTACATAAAACTCGCAAATTGGCTATTTTCCATCTGTCTCACAGTACATAAGTTGCACATATATCGCCGTTACATAGACGGTTTTTATCTATACATTGCCGCATTTAATTGATGTTGTGTTAAATTTACGGGCAATAACTACGTACCACGAAAAAAACCATCCCAAGTAACAAAAAAAAAAAAACAACAAATGCATGCACGTGCATTTATAACCTTACTACACCAGTAACATAAAAGAGTTAAATAACTCATTCTGCTATTCTGCGGTGTGGAGCAAGGAAGATCATTGGACCACATATCGCTTGTTTAAAAACGGTAGCCATCATCATCACCGGGGAATACATCAAATAATAACACATCTACCCTACCATGCGTAGACATTACCATTTAAAGGGAATAACAACACAAGCATCATATAGTAAATGCATACGTAGCCGCATTTTTATTAAAGCATTGAACCATTATTTCCATTCCTGTGTGCGCATTGCCCCAAAGGACCGCGTATCACGTATATCCGGCGTATCATAACAGCGTCATTTGCCAGGTAGCAAAGATTAAAGGCTAATAACACACAAATAAATTATTTTAAAGTTCAGTTAATCAGTATTTTTGTATATCTCTCTTTTTTTGTGCATGTATTGCGTGCATTAGCTAATGCGTTTTTTTAAATTTATTGATTTAAACCGAAAAGGATAACAGTTTTATTTATTTCGTATATAATTTTTCCTGCTCTTACAGATGCTTTGATTCTTTGACATTCTAACAGACCTAAATAAATTATATAACAGAATTTCTACAACACGAAATTAATTGAAAGCCAGACAAAGCAACACAAGTGAGAGTTTCACGATGAAAATATTAGGGGGTTGCAAAAATTTTGGCCACCGACTTCTACAGATAAAAATTATAAACAAATAGGAAAAAGCAGCGTACATGACGAATAAGTTCAATGATTTCGACCTTCCTCTACATAAAACGACATTTTTCCATTTAATATTGTTCATGTAGTCAGCGCACGACGACGCTAATCGTGGAGCGCCCAATATTTCTTTTCTTTCAAATTCATTATTTTTGTTGGTTATTTGAAGAAATATGCTGCCAAGGCCCTCGGACACGTTCAGAGGCTTATGGTGATGCTGTTCTATCATATCCCAATTGTCAGTTTTGGCTTCATCGGTTTAAAACTAGTGACGCGACCGACCATTGGCTGACAATGCCGTTTTTAGGCCATTTGTTGCAAGAGTTGTCCCGGGTAGATTGTTGCAGCTCGAACGGGAAGTTCTACTATAGCCAGCGTGTCAAGCGTCAAGTATGTCTGGATGTTGCATGCATTCGATCAAACTAAATAAACACTTGTACCATAAGTGGTGTAAAGAGTAAAAAACATTGTGATATTTGTTAGTTCAATCGAAAATAATTGCTTTTCGAAAGTGAAAAAATACACTCTATTTTACGCTCTATGAACAATAATGCTTCAGAGACTTGCAAGGTGTTTATGGCAACACCGCTTTATACAAATCAACAACAGACAAATGGTTGGTAGGTTTTTCGTTCAGACGATACGTTACGAATTCTTTACTTGGCCCAACTCAATGCTTTCTTTAGTGATACTGTTTTTCTTCTACTTTATCAGCGTTTTCGGCAAACGTGTGACTAAATTCAGTGCTTTGATCAGATAGTTTTCAATTTCAACTTTTTATTACTTAAGGGAATCGAACGGAAAAGGACCAATTGTTCGTAGATTATTTTCTCACCTTTACTTATCGCATTTCGTAACAATCTAGTGCTTGTTAGTAAGCAAGTGTTTTATGTGACATTTTCATAACTCACGTCTTGTATGTCGGAAATGACACTTTCTCAACAAATTTCAACAACAACTATTTCCATTTCAAAGGCACAATTCTCCTTAAAATAACGAAATGAAAAAGTTTTTCTGTGAATTGTACAACTGATGTGTCAGTAACACGTTTAAAGATGCTCTTTTGAAGCAAGTGAAGAGGTATAAAGTAAACGTTAAAGTAAAATATGGTTTCGGTCGAATATTTTGCTTCTTACGGCATTATAACGTGACGTGGGGCGAAGTCTCTCCAAAATGTACATTTGATGCGACGTGTATAAGGTAATTATTACATTCTATCATCGGACATAAGTAGATGAAAAAATGTGGGCATAGTCAGGAAATCAATTCACTTTACTTCGATTTTGCGAATAAAGTGTGAGAGAGATATTTAGCTACGTACACTTCCTAAGGATAACCAAGACAGCATGATCGCTTAACAAGTGTCTTTAACTTTAGCGCACAATGCAATCTGTTCATCAGACTAATGAATACGTACAACTCTTTCGACAGCTGCTCACCAATACTCAAAAAATTCTCGTAAATTGGGAAGGTGAGAATCTTCATTGCTATGACCCGAAACAGATCACATCACAGTTTAATTCATCTTTCAAAACGGAGGCAGTGAATCTCACTTAGGTTGATATTCAGCACAAAATAAATGAAGACTTAATGTTGTATTAATGAAATTAAACCTAAGACTCTTTTTATACGAGCGGAAGTCAACGAAATTCCCAAGTGCAATGGTTGATTGATTAATGCTACCAATAATTTACCCTCTATACTATAATAATCGGCTGCACTCTAGCCTAAGGATTACAATAACAAGTCTTTTATAATAATTTTTTCCATCAAATATAAAGTCCTTTATAATGTAAACTCAAACATCAATAGAGAAAGCAAATCTGTCTACGCTATCGATGATTTCCCAAGTAGACATTACAAGTGCAATGAAGAAGTTAATATACTTTTAAAAGTGGAACTTTTAAAAAGCAAGAAACAAAATTGCAGCCCATTACAAGGACCCAAAAGTCTTCGCGTTTTGTTACACTTTATTTGTTTTGTATAAGAGCACCTTGTCGACGTCATATAATACTGCTTTTTTGCATACAAACGTTACGGTACATGGATTTTTCGTATGTTTTCTGCTTTTCCGTAGTTTCATTTTTGTGTTTTTTTCCCCCTTTTTTTTTTGTATTATCCGAAAGAGTCCTTAAGGAATAAATGTTATAACAAATGTTACTTCATCATAATAGGTGCAAGAATTCACAAAGGGATGCAGCCTGGATAGAGTTTGTATTTGTCTGCATGTGTTGGTGCGCTTGTATTTGCATCTTAAATTGCAGGCCACGTTACTTGATTCTAGTGTATATGAAAAAAAGAGAAGCATAGTTTTAAATGTCGTTTATGTACTTTATATATATATACATAAGAATACATACGTACTCTTCTATAGAATGAAGGTTGCTGACGATGTTGCGAAAAAGTTTATTTTTATTTGAATTCATTTTATTTACAAAATAAAAGAATATTTTTATATTTATTCAATTATTTTTTTTGTCCAATGAAAATCCAAATGGAATTCATGTTCTACTTACTAAAATTAAAAAAATAAAGACATTATAGTCAAGCAAGACTGATTATTAAATACTTTACGGCACTTCGCATAATAAAGTTTTCCACTTATTTTCCCTATACAACACCAGAAATTATATCTAAGAGCATACGTTTCATAAGTGCTCTTATATGGTAGGGCCCAAATCGTGACCTTACCTGTCAAAGGTTTTGTTAATTCCCACCTACATTGGTCGTAAAGCCCAAAAATTATTCTTTCTTCCCATATAAAGGCTTCCTTGTGATAAGAAACTGTGCATGTGATGGGATCAAAACTAGATACCTATCTAAAGCAAATTTGGTACCGTTAATTCTTGTATTCACTTACTATTATGGGTTAAGAAAAAAAGGCGCTTTTAGCGTAAAAAAGTTTAGTTTTCATAAGTAGGATTATAGGACAGGTTCCTTTTAGACATTACACATATACTCTCACCGTGTACCGTAACTTGTGTAAAGTACGAACAAGTAAAAATACTATAGTCGGGCAAAGTCTACCTTCAAATACCCTAGACCACTTCGTCTAATACAGTTTTTAATTTATATACTTTCCATTAGAGGTCCCATATTGGTAGTTACTCAAGTGTTGGTAAAAGTGTATTTTTCTTAGGAATCCTTATAGGAGGTGGCATACTAAAAATAGACCCACGTGGTCCAAATTCGATAGAGTTAATTACTAGGCCAAAATACTATTATGAAGCAATTTTCATCAAGAATTTTCCCCAAAATTAAACATTTTCACCATACGAAGATACAGTGTCCTTTGCAATGGTTACATGAGATAGGTTTCAAGAAATACCTTATGACAATTGAAATTTCTCATATTTACTTAAAATATCTCATTCAACCTGTACATTGAACACAATGGTAGACACCACACGGAACGAGGGCACACAACTTCTACGCGGTGCATACATCCGCACGAACTTAATACATCAGGTGTCATAAATAGAGTGGAGTATAAAAACCCACCATAGAAAAAAATCGGGCATTGTGTTATTGTGCCTGTTATTGAAAACAAATATTTCAAAGCTTTCACACGATCTATATCATATTTTGTATATAATTCAAGTCATTTTTGGAGATACTTGTTAATTTTACATGTACTCGATGTTGTTGGCTATCATATCTGAAACTCAGAGTTTATTAAGAAGAAACTTTGCGGTCAAATTAAAGCAAGGCTTTAGAGCAGGCACGAACAGCCATCGCCACGCTACATTTAAAATTTCAAATAATTCAACTTGCTCGTACGATTCATTGTATCTGCCGTCACTACTGGATGTTGTTCTGTGACTTGCAGTGATATGGAAATTGAAATTGACCCATTGACGAAAAATGTTGCCCACCACCGCTGTACAATTTTGGGACCATAATTTAATAAAATGAAAGAATTGTTGGTTTTGGATAATTTTGAGTGGGCCTCGTTGATGCCGGATCTCCGTTCGATGCACATATTCGATAAACTTAATGTCTGCCTCGTGCCATTGTGCGTATCTTCAAATGTACTTCTTTTTATTTACATCAAAAGTTAAATATAGAATTTTTTTTGTTCTGAAATGTTTGCAGGGCATCAGGATTTACATTAAACCGATTGCGAAGCATGAACATCTTTATTTTCCTTTTCCGTAGGAAAACATTGGCAACAATTAGAAACTTTTTTAAGGACCAAGTGATGTCCAATTCATTCCAAGTCGATCAATTTTCTGATAATTTCTACAAAAAGTTTCTTTGCATGACGGTATAAAGAGATTCGGTTTGAAACAACTTTTGAAACTTTATTTTTTCAGTTCTTTTATGTAATAGTATTTTGTTAATATTCTCTCCTCATTTAAGTACTCTGCTGTTTTTTGTTTACATTCAATTTTCGAAAAGAGTTTAAATTGCTTTATAAATAACATTTGTTACATGAGCATAAAATACTTTATAAATGAAAATTGTTGTATACACTAACTTGTCGGTACAAAAAAAAATTAACAGCTTTTTACAGATTGTGTGCGTGTAAAAACTTAACGCCATTTTATCGATGAACTTTCCAATTTTTTATATCAATACTAGTGTGTGTCATTGTTTTTGCATAACAAACAAATGTTCATCAGAGATGCCATTTATTCTCTTGTAGTCAAATGTATCCGGTTTTTTTCATTCCCGGCAGTTCGGACAATTACAAATAAGCAAATGCAAAGGAAGGGCTCAAATCTACTTTATTCATCAATGAAGCGTCCTTCAAAAATAAGTAGAACGGTTCACTAACACTGCGGCGCTTTTTTCATAGAACGATTTCTCAATGATTTCAAAATACGTTTCACAAAAACTTCATTATTTGATCGCAACGTTTTTCAAAGATTTCTCCAGGGGACAGCCAGGGTAGCAAACCGAACTTCTATTTATAAAATTTTGTTGCTGCAGCCGTCGACTCTTTACTTTGGCCCTTAAACGCAGAATGCTAACGTATGTTCAGCTTCCTCCTGGGTTAATATTGGTTCATAACATTGATGAACCCCTTTCTCAGATATGTTTTGATAGCATTTGTTATCTCTCTTAGCTTGATTTGACGGTGGTCCATCATCATTTGGTGAACGTGAGTGATATTCTCGTAAATTTTTACAGTTTTTGACCGACCGGCACGTTTGGGGTCACCCAAGATAGTACGTCCACATTTCAACTTATCTACCCAAATATCACTATATTAAATGATGGTGTAGAACCCTCGTATAAAACGTTCAACTTGCCTTTATTTTGCCTAAAAGTGCTGCTTTTTAATAACAAATCTCAGATATGTTTTGATAGCATTTGTTATCTCTCTTAGCTTGATTTGACGGTGGTCCATCATCATTTGGTGAACGTGAGTGATATTCTCGTAAATTTTTACAGTTTTTGACCGACCGGAACGTTTGGGGTCACCCAAGATAGTACGTCCACATTTCAACTTATCTACCCAAATATCACTATAGTAAATGGTGGTGTAGAACCCTCGTATAAAACGTTCAACTTGCCTTTATTTTGCCTAAAAGTGCTGCTTTTTAATAACAAATACTTCACTACAGATCACTATTTCATTTTTCCCAATTTCACAAAAGCACTTACATCGACTCACTCCAGCGATTATCGAAGAAAACCGAACTGTGAGTCTACAATAATTGAAATTCTCGTAAGCAATTGTCCACGCGTACAAACATATTCCCGAGCTTTTGCGACCAGGTACAGTCATGTTGATTCTCACATCGATAGCTTTTCAGCCAACCTATGTGCGAAAATTGTGTAGGTATATAATACGCGTGCACATAAATTCTGTAACCTTTTTTTTGGTAAAGTTCAACTTTATTTAAAACATGTTTGTTAAAAAGCTTAACAATTGCATTATCCACCAAGAATGAGCCTTTATTTATTTCATATTGCATATACACACAAACAATTTCT
>CCAG010021894.1:0-52034 GCA_001077435.1 Glossina morsitans morsitans | reverse complement strand
CGATCAATGACAAATCATTCCAATCGCTTGTTGTATTAAATTCTGTGAAGGTGTATTTGTACACCTGCGGGAACATTCGTATATTGGAATATGGTCCCTTCCCAGCAAAGAAGTCCATGTCCATTGGCACATAAATTTTCGTTTTCAATATGAGCTGATACGTAATAACACGTGCACTGGAACGGTACGGCTCTCTTTCATTGTTATTAACGGTCGTCTTCACTATCCACTCAAGATTAAAGGCTGAAAATCGTGACGTCTCAAAGAAGAGCTTATGTGGAGACTCATTGCTGCGAAGAGGTTTAAATCGCAATTCAATAAACGCCATATTTTCGTGACTCAAGAGATCGAAAAACGCATTAAATATTTTTTTCTCATCTTCGGCTTTGCTATCGGCCGTCCCTAAGTCATTTACGATTTCCTGGGCGGACTTGTTCAAACATGCGCATTTACTTTCATGCTCAGGAGCCATAATCCGTGGACCAAGCCATTGACAACCAACCCGGGAATATTTGCAATGAGTTGGACGTTGTTCGCATTCATCTCGTTCATGTCGATATATGAGTTTATTGGGAAATTCTTTACTACAATATCGACATACACTCGGCAGTTCATATATCACGTCTTCAACACACAAATTCCGAACAACCGTATCGTAAGATATATTCACACGACAACTGGGACAAGTGGATAATTGATCACGCAAACGTCCATCGGCCAGTAAGTGATTAAGGCAGCCAGCGCACATCAAATGTCCTCTCCGGCATTGATACATGGAAATTTTGGACAGATTCAAGCAAACCACACAACAAAGTAAACCACTAAGTCTCGCAGTCAACGAAGCATCGCGCGATATATCCGATATATCCGAAGTGCCAACCTTTTGCTTTTTAAGTGCCTGCTCGTTAGTATCGGCAACTAATAGATTCTCACGGTATCTTTTCCGACAGGAGCTTTTGCCTGCTTGTGAGACAAGACCGGAAGACGCCAACGATGCAGGATTGATCGCATCGTCTCCGCTAGCACTAGTCACGGCCAGCGGTATTTCAGGTGTTTGGCCGACCGGGTATCCCGCTAACGACTCAGCCCCAAGCTGGGAAGACATCGTATCCATTTCGTCGCTAAGCGGTTTTAGATAAATTCGTTTTCTTTCCTTTAATAAATTTTGTGTATCCACTTACATGAAAAAGAGTTCGCTTCCTTCCTTCAAATCGTCTACCAAAATGTTTCTTTCAAGTTTTATCGATTCTTTCCTCTTCGCTCAAATTAAATCCAGTTATAGTAACCGCAGTCGTTTCGTCATAAAAGTTGCACAAAAGATAATGCTCGGAATAAGTACTTCAATCGAGTTAGTTTGAAGTTTGGCAAAAAAAGAAAATTTCTACAAAATTTTTACAAATTTTGTCAACGACTATTTTGTTAAATGGAAAATTTTTAACAAGTGAACAAAATAAAAAATTTCATGACATACAATTAATTAATTAATTTTAGTTTGAATATTGTTGTGATAGACATGTTTACAGACAAACCACTCCTTACTCTTCACAATGAAACTTTAAAAGGGTTTGCGAAATGCTTTTTTTGGGCTTCCAAAATAATGTCTGCTATCGACCGTATGCTACAGTTTTTCTCTACTTCAAGCCTAATTATAGGCGCATCCTTTCAGATTCTAGGGACTAAATATTATCTGGAAATATATCCACATGGTGTTAGCGTTCAACAACGGCCAACGAATACACAATAATTTCATAAATGAAAACTTTAATCCGAAGTAAACGTTCAGCCCAAAACACAGGTTTGAATTTATAAGTTCCTTAGTCTCTTTAGCTTCGTGAAACGAATTTCCGAATCAATGAAAAAAATTTTCGGTATTACCGGTTATGAAAAGGTTTAGTCTGTTGTTCAGAGGAGGCCATCAACACATCTTGTCCATAGCAGCAAAACATTATTTAATTCTAAGAAAGTGAAAGTATATCCCTGTTAAGAGTTCTTCTGGGTATTGCACACAGCCGCGCAAACTTAATGTACTCTTGTAACAGTAGTGTCTAGTGTAGGGTATAACGGTTCGAGTCGCCTAATATTTACATATATAAAACGTGGATCAGTAATTTCTGGAATTTTTGAGTTCCGTCCCGGGACTTATTGATCGATGTATATATGTAGACAAGCGCAAAGCGCACGTGTTTGTCGGAAGTTAGCATTGTCTTGCTCGCATCTTTGCACTTCGTTTCGTTTACATCTCTGCCGTTTGTTTTGCTTTGCTTTCGTGTTTTTCAACTAATCTCTCGCTTGTCATCTCAAAATTATTGTTTTAAAACATGTTACAATTTCGTGGCCATCTGTATACGTACTGCAAGTATACTAAGTCTTCTATTCAGTTTGAGATTGTTGAACACACACACACACACACATACACACACATCCTAGAAACGAAATATTCAAATCTATATGTTATCTTAGGCCGTCAACATCACACACACACACACACACACGTCGGGGAAATGAAACATTCAAATATATATGTTATCCCAGGCCATGACTAGCTTATAATTTAAATACCTGCCAGTGATTGGCATCAACTGGATCGACTGGACTGGATCAAACACAAGATTGCGATCTCCGAGTTGTAGCGAACGTTTGTCGGAAGTGTATGAAAAGTTTCGTTACTAGCACGCCTACCTTCGCTTAAGTTATCCACAAATAAAGCCCTTTCAAGACGTCGAACTCCGTTTATTGATTGCATATATCCAACGCGCCCTCATGTGGACAGTAAAGTACAATGAAAGTGTGCAGGGATTATCTGTGTTTCTATTTTTCTATCAATCAATTATTTTTGAAGTAACCCATATATACTTTTAATACTCAAGGAGGTGTCCAATATTCGTCTCATGTTTCTTATTCGTTCTTATATTTTGTATTTTTGGTTTTACTATATATAACCTTGACCGTTGGCTTAATATATAGTTTCATATACAAAGTCGCCTGTTACTCTCGTTATTTCCAAGCAAACAAAAAGAAGAAGAAAAAAACAGGCGCAACTTAGATTGAGTTTACAACGAATCTTTTACTGCTTACTAGTATTTTGACGAAAGAGCCACTTAACAGATCTGGATCACTCTTGGACTAAGGCACTTGTCTCACTTAGCCGACTTTCACAGATTGAATGTAAAAAAAAACATACATATATATTTATTGTTGTGACCTTGTTATTCAAGTATTTCCTCTCTATCTCCCTTTTCCATGAACTTTTTAATCCGAACGTGAATACATATGATCAACGAAGAAACGATCGCTATAGTGAAATAATTAAAACCAGAGACTCCAAGCTAACTATAAACATATCTCTGATGCCGATAGAGTCGCAAGTACGTTGCGTAATTCATACACTGCCAGTAATTGATCCTAGAAAAATTTAAATTTAAATTTCTTATGCATTTTTTGAAAGAATGGTTTAGTTAATTGACCTTGAAAAACTTGTTTGTGGCAAAAAATTTTTACTTACAATTGATTGGTTCCGATGTATCAACTGACACGCCTATATTTGTTATTTTGGTTTAATTTGAATTCGATTCGGCATAAGGCCCAGGTCTGCTTAGAATTCCTCCTGAGCATTGCCATATCTGCATACATAAGGAACAAGCACTGTATAGCTGGTTACATATAAACAACACGGCGACTGTAATTTTCTTACTTTTATGCATAGCGTGATATCGTCGCAGATAGTTACGCAAGATTCGATAAAAATATTTATCAAGGCCATCCAAAAGTTAGATTCACAAATGATAGCATTTGCCTATCGGTCTACATAGCACGACTGCAATTAAAATGAAAGCTTTTCTTTGAGTTTTACACACAGACACAAACCAAAATTAGCGCCAGTTTTTAAAGATTGCAACATATTAACGGTTAATGAAGATTCGAGTAAGTCAAAGATAGCAGGAAATCTTTACAAACATTAAAGGCAGAAGGAATATTTGCATGTTAACTTTACAAAACTTCAGTTACTAGTACAAACATTGATAGCTCCGGTATCAGGACATTAAGGAAATCGATGCTTTCAACGGACACAAGACACGGACGAAAAGACACAAATATAAGCACAAAAGAAAAGTAGAATTAACCAAGGGACGAACGATCAGACATGATAAATGCCAGAAGCATAGACGGACATACAAATAAGCAGACATAAAAACCATAACTAAATAGATTCGCTGTTTTAATATATGTATGTACATTGTCTCTCATTAATAAATCTTTGTCTGCATAAAGAGAGTACTTTGCAAAATCCCATATGACTTTCATCAAATTTTTTTTTTCTTTTTTTTCTTTTTGACTATTCAGGTCAACATAAAAAACAAACTAATCAGATTCTTGAAATAAGAATAAACCAAAAACTAACTATGAACATATGATCACCAGAACATCGACTAAAAGAATTACCCGAGAGCCTGCAAAAAAAGAAAACAAGTAAGAAAAATATATTCAGTCGTGACCGAATCTTTTTATACTCATACGTAAAAAAGAACAAAAAAAAAACAAAAGAAACTAAATTTTCAGACTTCATAATATGGAGTGGGTGTGGCTGATTTTTTCTACATCCGAAATAAAAGTTTTTGTC
This sequence comes from Glossina morsitans morsitans, assembly GCA_001077435.1. Lineage (NCBI taxonomy): Eukaryota > Metazoa > Arthropoda > Insecta > Diptera > Glossinidae > Glossina > Glossina morsitans. The sequence continues at coordinate 47,416 of CCAG010021894.1, read as the reverse complement.
ACATAGACGTATCCTTGCAAAACTTGAAGTCACTTCCCAATTCTTTTGCAAATTTGCCAGCGATATTTTCATTTTTGCTAACGGGAAAATGTTTACCACAAATACTACAACGTTGGGCAGACGGACAGATGGACAGACGAACACCCATATACTTTATGTGGTTTTTACTTAGCTTATTGCTACGTCTTGTAAAGGTATTAAAAAGGTATTTCAATTTTTATATAGTGTAATATTGGGCAGGCGTGGTCAATGTTTTCCATTTTTGTGTAGGCATCGCCCATAGAATATCCGTTAAAAGTTTTGTACATTTATCTGCTATAGTTTATGAGTAATAAGCAAAAAAAACCAATTCTTTATTCCTTTTGAAAAAAAGAGATGTTCTCAGTTTACGTGGTACTCTGGGCGTATCCTTCGATCGACTTGGCGCATTTTCAATACCAAACTGCGTGCAAGAACTTCCAATATTTCTCGGAAATTTAAAATGGATAGGCCAGGAAAATATTTACAGCAGACATTACACAGACGGACAGACGCACAGACGAGCGGACGGATATGCTTAAATTATTTTCGAATTTGATGCTAATCATATATATATATATATATATATATATTGGATCTCCCAAGCTTCCTTCTGGGCATTGCAAACGTTTTGAGAAAACGAATGTACCCTTCCCTCTTCCGCGATGGGTACAAAAAATGTAAGGATTACATTACCACTTCATTATAATACATTGCGAATAATCTCCGTAAGGCATAGTTTTGCTAAATAAGTGATTCTGAGTAACATTTCTAAGGTAATCATGTGTAAGACTAAGTAAGCATCAGTTTTGAAAAGTTTAGGCAACACTGCTTCCAATTTTTGGCTTGGCTTGCGAGTTAACATTTAATCTTCAAGACTTCGTTTAGTTTAATTTTCGTCTCTGTTTTTTTTTTTTTTTTTTGTTTTGTTTTTTCATTCAAATTGAGACTTTTTGTTAGAAGATCTCTCAAGTTTGTACTTCTTTTTGGGAAAACAAATTAAATAAATCTATTAATTTGATTAAAGTTCATTAATTTGCAGTATATTATCTATCATTGGCTATAACAAAAAGACAATTTAGACAATAAACCTGTCTGAGTAGTTCAAGATTTTCTTCTTCTTTTTCTTTTTTTTCTTTTTTTGTGAATATTATTTTATTATTATTTTTACCATAAATCAATAAGTGCTATTTAAGATATTTTATTAGCTGGCAGGGGCAGCAGTAGCAGCACCAGCAACAGCAACAGCAGCAGCAGCAAAATTGAAAGGCACAGCTGTGTTGTTGAAAATGCAAAGAAAGTAGTTTTTCGCAAAGAGCTTGATTTTTAGTATTTCTTGCTGTCTATCTGTCTATCTGTTGGACTCGCTCGTTGTCGTTGTCGTGTTACCAACATTAAGCCATAGTTAGTAAGTGGATAAGGCAAGAGCAGCAAAAGCATTATTGCTTATTAGGCTACTAAGGCAGTGGTGGTTGTAATGGTTGGTGTAGTGATGCTTGTAGTTTTCTATTGCCTAACCGAAGAATGTAAAATGTGAAAAAAATGTAATTCCATTGCCAGAGATAAGCAATCTGCTCTAGTTTCCATTTTTTTCTTTTTTTCTTTCCTCTCTTTTCGAATTTTCTGCCACAAATTTTTCTTTTTTTGTCTAACTCAACTGCAAAATAAGGCCTGCATTGTTGTTGTGCGGTGCTGTTGCAGCTGATGTTATTATGATGATGATTTGCTTGCGTTATTAAATTTCTATATAATTTTGTGAACAATTTCAAAAATGTTTACAGCTTAAATAATCGCCTTAAGGTAATCCATACCGCAATACTTCATATTATAAATCATAAGATAAATCTTACTCTGCTTATCGGTCTGATCATATGTCTCGTTTTCTTGTTTTTTTTTTTTGGAATCGACGTTACTCCTATTTATAGGCTGAAATGTTGTAAAAATCCATACATACATGCATATAAACAATAAAGACAAGTTGTTGACAATCTGGTTAAGCTATTCATTCAACTTTCACTGTTCACTGGCTTATGTTTGATGATTACCACCCATCACAATAAGGTGTTTTGGTTTTTCCGTTTTAATCTTCACGCACCTACCTATCTACCAATGCAACGGAATTTCATTTAACGCCTTAACTAGTGCAGTAAGAAAGTTGTGTTCGCCTTATGACGAATCTTGAACTATTCACTGCTTAAAGATAATCATTCATTTTCATTGTCTCTAGAGGACTGATGATGAGAAATCATCTTGGCATTGTCTACCAAATTTTTGATTTTGATATTTACCAGTGCTCCTAAAATTTGTTAACAACAACAATAACAACTCCATTTGAGAATTTTAATCCGCTTTTTTACCGATTCTCGACGGATTAAGTTGACCAAATAAAGCGAGCTTTAGTTTTCTAATTAACTTAAAAAAAAAAAATAAATAAACGTGTGTATGTACACATATGCACGTTAAATATATATTAATTATTACATAACCTATGGAATCTCAGGTGTTTTTCCACAACAAAAGTTGCATCTCATCTCATAGCATTACTTCTAGTATATAATTGAATTTAGTTCTCTGACTAAATTAATTACAATAACAATAATATTAATAACGTATGAACATTACTTGAACAAGGCTTAATCCGAACAATCACACACACACAATATAACAAAATGAAGGAACGCAGAACCGATAGCATTTGAGGCGCTTTTGAAGTCTTATTATTTGAACCGCACTTGAGATTTGAACCAACGACCATTGAGTTGTTAGTCGAGACCCCTTGCCTGCTCGTCCAGTCAGGCAGGATGTTATTCAAGTATGAAGCGTGTTTGAAAGAAAGATACATCAGTATTATTTATACATAGCTATTTGTCATAACAGTGTTGCATTTTTGTCCACTTCTTTTGAGGTTATAGCCAAATATGTCAAAGTTTACTATTAAATCAATTGGGAACATGTTTCAGAACTTTCTGTCAGAATCCTCCCAGTCCCTCAAGTGCCACTTGAAGAAGATCGGAGGTTGTAGAGACGGACGCACGTATCCTTGCTGTGCTAGTTTGTTCGGGAGAAATGGCGCCAGTTCAAATTTTCAACGGACCCTTCACAGCCGGTTACATCTAAACAAATTACACGTGCTTCACTCTTATAGGAACAAACCCACGAAGAATGAAACCTACTTTCCAAGTTTATTAAATTTCCATAAGAAGATCTAAATTCTCGAAAAGCTCCTTACTAGGCAAAGTCTCCAAACTTTTTTAATTTTGGAGAATTTTAATGAAGGTTTTCGTTCGTCAAAAGTAGTAAAAAGGGGGACATGTTGCAGAAACGAATCGAGAGGCACGAAAATTTGTAAAAGCATAAAGAGAATATTGAAGCTGCCGGCCAAGATATTGCCGATGTGTCATGCCCCGTTTCAGACATTTTTGTTGCGTTTGTTATCTGCGAGTGCAGTCAGTGCAATCGATTGTAGTGCAGTGTAGGCAATCGATCGTCACGCGCGACGCAACTTCAGTGTCGAGTCGAGTTGTTTTGCTGAATAGTTTGTTATTGCGCAGAACTGCAGGATTAAGTTGACACGTCAATCCGAACATCATTATTCGCTTAAAAGTGAACCGGTTAATTGAATCGTTTAGAGATGATCACTGTTAAGCTAATGGTTTTAGTGTCATATTAGAAAAGAATTCAATGTCTCCCAGATGTGAATTCAATGCGCCGCTAGTAATTGAAAGCCGATTTCCATAAAGCAGCATATCAAGTATGTACATACATACATATATTTGTTCTTTAGAATTTTCATTTAAGTTACATATTAAAACCGGCACACAATTCCCTTACATAGGCATGATTTATTCATTCATACCATTGCATGTTATCGCAGTAGTTGATGATCATCCTTGATAGCAGTTAATTGCTCGAGTGGATGAAGTCATCAATAAGCTGAATATACGGGCCTAACATTTCAGAGGCCTCAGTTCATCAAAGTCTACACCCGCTCCAAACCATTCTGCCAAAGAAGAAAAATTAACATCAACTCTTTACAACAAGATGACATAATTGAGTAGCTATTGTAAAAAAGGCGATATAGCGCTTGATGTGAGCGTTAAGTGCTTCTTACTGAAAATGCTTCTTAAGTGTATTTTTCTAAGCGGAAGGGCCTTTTTTTCTTTTTTTTTTTGTTAAGTACTTATTAATAAACACTGTGTAAAGTATTCATTTTTCTTAGGGGGAAAGGAAAGGAATCCATAACTTGATAATTTTTAGCAAATCCATAACTAACAATTTTGTAGCCCTTTTGGATAATTTACTCATTACATACGCATTATTATTCGTTCGTACACAGACAGATGAGCAGTAGTAGTAGCAACCGCAACGGCAACAGCAATAAAAACTATTTGATTAAACTAAAAGCTTTTGCTGTTTTTCTTGCACTTTTACAGTACCCGGCATTTTAGGATAATTACATATAGTTATGTAGCGCAGTGTCTGTCCGGGTATTTTACTGTCTCTTGCTCGGCTTATAGGCTGTATGTAGTAGTACAGGCTGCTACTGCTATTGCTATTACTGCGACGACGACGACGACGACGGCGAGGACGAGGACGGGGATGAGGACGAGGACCACTACTAAAGAAGACCATTATTAAATGTTGAATAAGGGAAAAATATTTAATCAAATGTTTTCGTTGTTTCCTTCCTCCCTTCTGCTGGTTTTGGTGGCCCAGCACAATTCAGGAGTAAAAAGTTTATTTTTAAACTCTAGAAACAATTATATCAAGAGATTAATAAAAAGAGGGAAAAAACCAAAAAAACAAAAAAAAAAACCTCCTAAAAGTTGTTACTGCTGCCATATTTATTGCATAGATACAAACAGTGCTGGACAGAGTTCTCTATATTCTCTATACATGCATTTGTGTGCGTGCGCGTTTGCGTGTGTCTGTACGAAAGAGGAATACGAGAGTTCAGGGAGAGATGCTTGTATTTAAAGGTATGTGTGTTAATAGCATTTTGATTGAGTTTCCGCGGTTAAGGTGGCGGTCTAAACAACGGCTCATCATTGGCATTAATCAAAATAACATTTGGAGATGGTGGCTAAACTGAGTTCATTCTAGATGAGAGTAAATGATATGTTAACGAAAAAAAAAAAAAAACAAAAAGAACAACAAAAAAAGGGAAAAATAATAAAAATTTAGTAAAAATTCCATATAGCAGTGAAAAGATGGCACACGGCAGACGGTATTTAATCTGTATGACGAGTGGCTTTAGTGTGTTGATGGATTTATGTTCTCACATGTTTCATGGAGTTCGGCATCTCTCTGTGTGCTTGTGTGTTTGTTTGCGTGTATTATTATTAAGTCAAGATTAAGATGTTGTTGTATATGCTGCTTGTGTATAATTTTAGTGAAACAATTACGCATACGTATGTTCTTTGTTTTTAAACTATTGTAAAGTAGGCGCTTAAGGGGAGTTTTCAACGCACAACACGACGATTCTATGCGAATTTTTTATATATAGAATCTCTTCAATCAAACTAATTGAAGACATTAAGTTGTATGTTTGATTGATATTAAGGTTCTTTTTGAAAGCTTTTAAGCGGATGAAAGGCAACGAAATTATTATTAAATCAAGTAATTTTTAATTTAATAAAAATATTTCATATTCCAGGAAAGCGCAGCTCCGATCAAACGAATTACGAAACAACGAATCTTCAGCCGCCGCAGAGCATAACAGCAGCTATACCTTCGTATCATCAATTGCCACCAGTTGATCTTTCAGCCGAAAGTATACGTAAAGAAGCCGCACTCGTGTTAGCACAGGCCGAACGTCACAAGAGCATAGCTGAGAACGCTGATAATATACCGACTTTTCGGGTAAGAACGAAACGTAGCGGAGACCCGAAGAAGTTTCATTCCCTTCCTACACGTAAGAAACGAAAGCCGTTAGCACGTAGCAGTAGTGACGCAGCGGCTAAGAAAGCTGCCAAGAAACCATCCATTTTCAGTATTTTTAATCGGAAAAGTGATACGCAAATTAATCAGGACGAGAGAGACGCGCGCTTCGAAGGAAGTGGTGGCCGCCGTCTTGTTCGAAGTAAAAGTGATGTCAGCTCCTTGCCTAATAAACCGAAGAAGCCTAATTTAAAAGACTCGAAGACAACACAAAATCAATCAGCCCATAAGACAGTTACGTCGCAATTGACGCCAATCATAGAAAACGTATCTAATGAGGATTTTTTTGAGGAACAAATCGGCAAACGTGAGCGTCGTAAATCTGATGCCATAACTGATCGAGAAAAGAATGATAGTGCTCTAAATATTTCGCTTGACAATTCCCTCACTCAGAATATCTTAGATGATAAGCTATTGGGTAAAATTCCAATATCGGATGGTATTAGAGAGAAGATTTTAACATTGCAAACCAAGTCTCAGGAAAACATGCACAGCTCGCAATTGCCGCCACAAAAATTGCCGTTAACGAAAGGCAAGACTGTAAATGGTTTGGCCAAACGTTTGTCTATGGAACGCTTCTCACCACCGCCACCTCTCACAGGACCAGCCTTTTCCTATATACGGCCTAATGATGGCATAACTTATGCTCAGCTAGAACATGAAGATCATGATCTGCGTTTGGGTCAGAGAACGTTGCAAAAGAACAGGGACTACCGTCGGGACTATAGATCACCGTCCAGAGAGCGTTTCACGCCCGATAGGGAATTACATAAAACCCTTGGCAATCGCAAATCTTTGGACCAAACCGATTTTATAACTAGTCAGAATCATAAAATATCACATCGCAGCAAACAACATTCGCCTAATTATAATCCACACTCAGGTACTACTACCATACACATAGGCGGTTCATTTTCACCTTCGCCCTGGCAGCCGTTGAGTCCACGCAATCTAAGCGATGAAGATGAGGGCTTGGGCATCGAGACGCGTAAATATTACGATGATGATTTGCCAAAAATGAGAAGCAAATCACCTGCTGAGCCGCCTATAGTACCGAAAATACGTAGCATTACTCCGACACAAGAAAATGGTTTCCATACACCCGAAAGGTATCTTTCGCCTAGACGCGAAATGACTCCGCCTCGTCATCACGATGACATGGGTTATCGTAGGGCGCGTTTAGAATCTCGTATACTTAATCGACGATTCGGTGAAGTGGGTGGCTTTCATAATGCTCGCGAACGTACCCCGAATCATCATTTACAGCAAGAAGACCGAGAAGAGACTACTTACGAACAAGTCGCTAAGCGCTACCTCAGCCCTGAACGAGATATTTTAAAGGAACAACGTTTTCATAAACCTGAAGTTGATGAAATTTTGAATAAATACTCACCCGAACGTTCTCATTTAGATATCATAGCGCCAACGCCTGCGAATCCAAGCATTAGTACGTTACCGAAATTGGAGAAGACTTCACGTTACAAGCACACCAAATATTATGATGATGGTCACGGTGGGGTTAAGGAAGTATACGAACGTCAAACTCAAATTGATGCTGACGGTACGCCTTATGTGCGTGAGTCGAGACACCGGGAACGTTTGAATTCTTATGGCAACAAAGTTGTTAGAGAATCGTCTCCAACAAATGAACGCCACTCGCAAAACGATTATGAACCTAAATCGTTAGACTCACAATTCACGGGCACTGATCAATATCGCTCATCGCCTGAAAACATGAAACGTTACGATATCAATTCGGAACGTGTCATAACACCTCATCAAAGCAGCGAAGATCGCTGGCATAGTAGTTTAAAACGTGATAAATTACAGCAGCGTAGTTTTGATAAAGGGGACTCAGGTATAGAAAATGACTTCCGCAAGGAATCATTTAATGGCGACTTACAAACGAGGTAAGTACGAAATAAAATTTTTTTTTCTGCTAACTCTACTCTATATAAGATATTATAGGTGGCGTAAACCTTCTACGGCCGATGATATGAGAAGTTGTGAAAATTTCCTAAAGAAAGAGCGTCGCCACTGTGAACAACAGAGACAACAAAGCAAAGAAGCGATCGTTTACCGTGAACGTTCTATAGATGATGGTTCGCATTACGATCCTCATTTAGATAAATTTCCTATGAGTAGAACAACGTTACGAAGACGGGATCAACCAACACAAACGATACCCGAGCATGAACAGACGACTGTTACAACTCTCAAGCGCTCCAAGAAATTGGGTGGTTTTGAGAAAGTCAAGCAATTATTTACCGGCGCGCATGGTGATAAAAAAGATCCCGAACGAAAGAGTAACAGTAGCAGCACCAGTAGTAGCGCAGGCACACAACAGACAGTACGACCCAAAGATAAAGACAGCAAATATATGGTAAACGAGGAAGAAATGCGTTTAAGATATCAAGAGCATCGTGCTGCTGGTAATGCATTAAATTTGCCAAGTGAGCACAAAAGAGAATTAAAGGTGAGTTTTGTTTGTTTTCGTTTTGGTTTTGCGTCTTCTGAAAATTATTGCAAATAGTTCAGTAGAATGAACTATGCCAAGGCCAGTTATGGTATTTAGCAACGGGCCCTATTATTCAAGGCTGTCTCGGTGTTCCTTTCTTAATTGTATATCTTCTTTGGCCAGTCAATTATCGGAAATCCTAAAGTTATAAAGACATCCGAGCCTTGGTCCGAGCCAGTCATAGTCCATGAAATCAAAATTTTCACACCATTTTCCTTATGACGGCCTGTGTTTCCAGGTTAACCTCTTTTCGTAGTTTTATAAAAATTAAAGACTTATTAAGTAGAAGGAAAACAACAATTATTAACTTTTTTTGTTTTGTTTTAATGTGACGCAACCGATTTAAAGGTGGAAAGTGGAAAACCCTACACACGTAGAGAGTGAGATCCTTTTGATGTAAGCATATCTTGAATTAGTGATGAGTGTTCATTAAGTTTAAGTAGGCTTCAGGCCCCTCCCAAAACCAAACTTAATTTGAATGCCCCTCTTTAAAGGTTCAAATTTATTTGGACAGAGGTTTATCGCATTTAGTTTCTTAGCTTTCGAAAATTTTCCCAATTCCAATAAGAAAAAAAGTCACAATTTTTTTTATAAAACGAAAGCGAAACTTTCGCTTTCTGGTTAATATTTTTCCATTTACTCGCGTACATGTATGTACGAAATTTCTATTGGATCGGGAGAGAGAAAGGAAGAAAGAAAGAAAAAAAAAGAGAGAGATATAGAGAGATGCGCGTGCGCATCAATGCAATGACCTTTTGGAAATTCTTCCCCCTAAAGCAGCCATAAACAGTATAATGACACTGTAATAAAAATTATAGTGTAGTCTTCGTGATAAATGCGAACATGATTTCATTATAATACAAAGCACCAACAATAACAACAATGACAACAAAAATGAAAATCATGGCGCGCATAACTTTAAACTGTGCATATGCACAGGAATCACACAGGCACACACACAACATTCTTGATGCAAACTACGTGAGGAAAATAGCTTTGCTTGTGTGTATTTGTTTTTATGCCTTTCTGTGGCTGTGTGTATGTGTGTGTGTGTGTATGTGCATTTAATAGTAGAGTATTTAGCTGAAAGAGTAGCAGTGTAAGTAGAAGAGCCGGCCAACATTGCACACACACAGCCCAGCATCAAACACAAAGTCATTTGTAAAGTATGTGTAATGTTGTGACAAGCAAGCATACAATAGCTATTTACCTACCGCCACCACCACAACTACCATAGCCCGTCACCATCAAACCTGCCATCATCATCATCAAAACAAAACCGGCAATATTTAAGATACTTAAGCAGTAAACGGAAAGATAGCATAAGTTGAAAAAATATTTCTCTCTCTCTCTCACTCCATCTCCATCTCCTTTTATTTTGCTCTTTGTCTCTCTACTCTTCATGTATAAATGGTGGATGATGATGTGGTTTTCTTTTTTTTTTTAGCTTGCCATTATGCACTTAGTAGCATGGCAGCGTGTTGGCCATGCATACATATTTGTGTGTGTGTGTGTGTGTGTGCAGTGGAGGCGTTAAAATAAAAGAAAACAACAACGACAACAGTATTTGTGGTTACATCATCATCATCATCATCACCATCATATTGTTGTCTCGGTATCGTCATCGTCACAACATCGTCTTCTTTTCTACGTATCGCAAGTTCGAAGACTAAACGAAACAAACAAACAAACAAGCAAACAAACGTACGAGCATGCATGCATGCATGCAGTGCTACTTTTTAGGTATTATGCAAGTTGTCTGTTGACATATTGACACCGTTTAAGTTAAAAATCCGGAAAAAATGATTTGCATATTATGAAGTATGCATAAGCATGCCACTACTACACAACATACCACACAGCTTACTACTGCACTATTACATCCATTTATGCATAAGTATGTATGTAATAGTTTAAGCATCTAGGAAATAGGTTAATGGGTTGGTTATACACTCAGTTCTTTGCTGTTGATGATTGAAGTTCAAATAAGAATTTTAAGGAACACAAAGGAATGTCGAAAGAATTTTCATTTTATAGATAGGAAATTTTTCATAGGTCACTCCCTCGCTTTTTGAAAACCTTATAAAAAATTATTATTTTTATTTTTTTATTTTTTTTGCGTTTATTCCATTAATTATATAATATATTGACTTATATTTTAAAGCATCGATGTTTGCAAGCGCATGCGGTTGGGCTTCAAATTGATTTATGTATGTGCTCTGAAGGCAATCGTAAGCATTGTTCAAAGGATTATGTCAGCCACGATCGTATATAACATAAATAAAATCATTCATTCTGATAAGCTCTGAAAACCGTTCGTTTTGTTTGGTATGCGACAACACACACACACACACAGACACACGCGCGCGCTTTTATTCTCATATTTCAAAAGTCTTCACTTATGTATTGTGTTGAGAGGATTTTTTTTTTGTATTTTTTTTCAAATTGAAAAGATTGTTTGTTTGTTCGTTTGTTATTCGATTTATGAAAATTTTTTATACGATTTCAATAGAAAGCATCAAGATCGTTTTGCAGACACACAAACACACACACATAATTAGTAATTTATGCACTGATTGTTGAAGGATTCTTAATATATGGTTTGATGATAATAAACGCTTGCTAAGAGCACAATGCTCAGTCGATCCGTTTGTCCGTTTTCTGTCTTCTTAAAAGTTCTCTTCGGTTTTTTGCCACGAGATATATGATGACTAGATGACTAGATATATCTCACCTGAACTCTCCTTGTCTCAAAGGAATACGTGATTAAAAGGTGACATTTCAGCTTACATTTTGAGTGAGACGATAATTTTCTAATTCTTTGCTCGTGTAAAAATTTGTATTGATTTCAAAATGATTAAAATATCCGAAGATATACCTTAAGTGAGGGTAAATACGTTACAAAAACATGCAGAAAATTTTGTGAAGTGTACGATGAGAAGGCTGTGAGTGAACGAATGGCCCAGGAATAATTAGGTCGATTCCGTTCCGGAAATTTCGATATCAAAGATGCACTTCGCTCTGGTCTGTAACTAGTGGAGCAAGACGGACACGCAAACTGTCAGGAAATAGCGAAGCAGGCTACAAAACGAAGGTCAAAAGAAGATCAAAAAACCGCGGGGATCCTTTTATATCCCCATTATTAAATTGTTTCATGATATGGTGGACTTTCCACCTTCAGGTTGAAATCTTGTCTAGTTTTGCAATTTGAAGTCGAAGTAAACTGATTTCACTACAATGTTTTTGATAATTGAGGTTGTGTTGACACATTAGCCAATAAATGCTCCTGGGTTTTCTTTTAAAGGTTTTGAGTAGATTTCTGTTCTTTGGGGTCTTGACCCGATCAGTCCATTATTACTCCATCACTACTTTTGAAAGTCCGTTTTTTTATGTGGACTCATCGTACAAATTATTCAATTCATTTTAAAGAAGCTCTGTCCTTGGGCCGTCGGGCTAGCCCGACTATTAAATACCCTACACCACACTCTTTAACAAAATTCTTATTTTGGCCATAGAACATAAAAATTACGCCCCATTTTTATATGAACTTTGTATTATGGAACTATATATTAAAAATTAGATCCCATTGCAACTACAGACTTATTTTCCGTAAGAATCATTCTGCTGAAGAGATTCTAAAATTGAACGGCGTATTCAAAATTTAGCACAAAAAGCTGGACTTTTCTGCCTGAAAAAACAGAAAATTTTCCACAAAATCCTTTTAGAGTATAGAATCCGAGGCCGAAATAAGCCGAGATGTTCCAAATATGGGGCAGTTAATTTTTTTTTATCTTAAAGTGCTATTATGATCTGGTTTAGATCGCGTGGTATTGAAAAAATTGTGACTTGCAGTTTGAACACAAGGTAACATGGCTAGACATCAGACGGACAGGCTTTTGATTCTGAATAAAACGTGGGCCTATCTTAATTAAGCTCTTTTGCATGTTACATACGTCCGCACAAGCTTAATATACCCTGTTCACCAAGTGGTGTAGGGTATAACAATGCATTGTGGGTTGAACATAAAAATGATATGACAGACAGATAGACGGACATGCTTAAACCGATTGCAAATTGATTCTGAGTTGATTGTGGTCTGCAAGGTGGTCTCATTCTTACAAAAATAAGCCCACGTACGGTAACAAGGTTTAATTTTTTCCATCTTACAACAACAAATGGTACAAAATGGTTATTTCACCATAGATTTATTGATTTCGAACGCATAGTTTTATTTTTCGGATAACGATTTTTTTTAAGAAAAGTAAAGCTTGATATGCTAACGAAAAATATACTTCGGAGAATGGTTGCACTAAGCGAGCTGGTTGAAAATATTTAATACTCTGGCTTGCTCGACGCCATCTAGCGTATCATCGAAAAGAAATTTCGATTAGCTCTAGTATGAGAAAGTGTATGTGAAAGTGTTGACTCACCCCACCAGTTAGGATCAATACAAAATCAAATCATTCTACTTTTACTATAACTATTTAATTACTAAAAATGTATTAAACAATAAAAATTATTATTAAATGATTTTACTTATTGATAATTAAGAATTTTGTAATAACAGAATTGAAATGAAACTCACGCAAAAAAGTATTAAAGTCCATCCATCCATTCGCCTCTAATGTCACAATAAATGTTCTACGTTGCTTGTTACACTTGTGTTCGAAACTTGAATGACTTGCGATTTGGAATACAAATCTCATGCCGGAACACCTAAAATGCCACAAACTAGACGAAGTAAAAGCAATTTCTGTTACCGTTTGGACAAAAACTTATATGGAGCTGATTAAAGCTGTCCAGTGTACGAGAGTTGTTCTCTTTCGGTCATTGTAAGCGAAAGGTTCTTTAACATTTCACTGGTAGCACCTGAGAAAGTATTTTTTCAAATAAAGTAAATTGGTTTTCTTCGATAGCTTTACAGATGGCTAAGACTATTAACCAAAAACATTTTTCCTTCTCATCCTATGCTATTTATTGCCCAAGCAATCATTACAGATTCTAGTAGTGGTATGATGAAGGATATGTGTGCACGATATCTCAGTCACCTTCTGCTGGGTTAACTAATAGTATGTAGAATATGATAAACTCTTTTTGAAAGTGCGCTTCTTCCTCGATTAAGAATTTCTTGTCAAATATTAATTAATGCGTTGCTTTCCGGAACGTTAAAGGCATTTGAAAAGAACTGCAACGAAGCAATAATTTCGCTACGCTTGAAAGCTTAGCTAGAACACTTGTCAGATTAACTTTACATATATAACGAACATAAATACAACCAACAAAGACAAAACAGAGAACAGCAATGAAACAGCAATAGCTGCTTATAAGTATGGCTTACGGTATTAAAAGACGCCCGCCACCACTTTGTTGCAACTAAATGAAAACAGCTTGTTGTCCGCCTGCTTGTCTAACAAAATGACTGACTGACTAACTGATTTTATGGTGGCCTTGGATTTCTAATAAGAGAATAATATGAATGAAAACAAGACGATGTTAATGCAAACATGAAACATGAAATTGGCGGATGTGCGCATTTTGCATTTAAGGGTTTTTTTTTTTTTGTTTCTGATTATTATGATGTTACTGCCGTTAGTGTTGCTGTTGTTGTTGTTGTTGTTGTTATTGTTGTTGTTGTGGCTTTTAATTTAACGGATATTGCTACATGATTTGTTAATGAATTGTATTTAAGCAGCACAAGTCACTCTAACGCTAGAAGATTCGCTTTTGTATACAATTGGAGAGGTCAAGTAAGAATTTTGAAGCAAATCACGAAGCAATTATTTCTTTTTTTTCTTCATAAGATCTTTAAACTTCGATTACGCAGATATGCTCTCGTCCGAGCTTATGTTCACAAAAGCAAAAGAAAAATTTGAAATTGTTTTCGATGTTGTAAGTCCTTGTCCCTCATCCTGGTATTGTCATCCTTCTTAAATAACATTAGCTTTCGCTTTCATTTTCTTAAATGAATTTTTCCTTAGAATTCTCTTCAATTTAGTTATCGTTAATATCACTTGGTCGATGGGTATATTGCCTTTCACTTTACATCTTATGGTAGCATTGCTTCTTCTCGTCTAGCTGGCAATATAGCGATAGCGCGTAAGAAGAAGAATGATATTGGTTTGCAGCGATCCAATCATTGACCCATTTTCGCACTTCTTTAACTTTGCGGAACCACGTGTCCGCCAAGCTATGCTGCATCAATCAAGGGCTAATCAGAATATCTCCGTTCTTACTTCTTTCTATGCTGAATAAATTCTCAGATCGCATAAAAATTTTCATTCATTTGCTTCTAATTACAAAGGAGTGAAGCTGTGCTGTACATGCCGAGTATTTCGCAATGAATACGAAATGAGAAAACCTCTATATATCATCTCTTTTAAGAGATTCTAAAAGATTTAGAGCAAAGCACGCAGCTGCTGCAAATTGCATCATCCTAGGGCTTCTTCAAACTAAAATATTAGCTTAGGGCTTTACCAGCCCAATTGCCAATTGCCTAAGCCAGCAAGAAACAGTTGGAAACAAATCCCATTAAGGAAAGGGTGATGCCATTAAACTAGCATATGCTAACGCACTCATTATATTCACTAGAGATCACTTGTTTCAATCGATAGCTTATGGCCTTTCTAAGCAATACTTCCTGCTATTGTTACTATGGCAAGAAAAGATGAGCCCTTTCGGGAATTGTTTTTCTTCACTCCATAAAAGAGAAAGGGAGAACTTTGAATGGATATGTTTCTCAATTTTACCCAAAAGTCATTTAAACACAACATTGAACTAAGGTCGTAACAATTTTCCAATATTTACTTGAAACAGAGTTCTTTCGTCCCCGAAAAGCTGAAAAGGAGAAATAGAAAAAGATATTTTGATCGATGATATATCATCATTAGCAAATAAACAAAGTGTGCTCTCTAAGCGAAATGAACATTGTCTGCTTTATTGCATCCATTTTTGAAGATTTCCTTCAAGAAAATTCATCTTGCATCAGAGCTTCGTCGATGGCCTAAAAATATGTATAAATTTTCCCAATTGAATGTCTTGAGGAAGGGGGGCTTTTAACCCTTTACTGAGATTTTTATATAATTTATGCTGACATTTTATTGTGCCTTTGCCTTGCGAGTCTCAGCAGGTAGTAATAAAAGCAAATGTTGTTATTGTTAAATTCCTCAGGGCACAATATTGAAGATTAGTTGAATATATTTAACTATTTTTTTTTTTTTTTTTTTTTTTTTTTACTTTTATAATCTAAGCTTAGTTTCAAAAAAATAAATAAATAAAAAATAGTTAAGACATGCCATTAAATGTAGTATCGAGCAATTGATTGAGAAGCCACAATTGGGACACACCAGCCCAATCGTACATACCTTTACACAATATAATATATACACAATAGCATATAAACAAGTTTATTTAAACAAACAACACATCGTGAACAAACCGATTCCAAACAGTAACATGAGATGCCCATAAAAAGCCACACAGAATAATGCAGACAATTGCATATTGCACCTTAGAGTAAGTAATAGTAATGGTAGTAGTAGTAGTAGTAATAATAGTAGTAGTAGTAGTAGTAGTAGTAGTAGTAGTAGTAGTGATAGTAGTAGTGGTACTTGTAGTAATAATAATAATAATAGTAATAGTGGGTGACAAAGGGTGAGGAGACGGGCGTGGGGGCAGCGGGTGGTGCGGAGAAGTGAAAGAAGATTAACTGATAAACAAACGAGAAAAAAAGCCTCGAAAACGTAAACAACATCAAATAAATTGCCATTAATAGAGTAAAATTCAGTGAGTCTCTCTTTTCCTTTTTCATTTGTTTGTTTTTTTTTTTTTTTGGTTTCTTGTTTTATGTTTTTTGGTAACAACCAATATTGACCACAATCCAAATCCAAATTCAAAGTAAGCAAAGTAAGACCATATGAAACAGCCTTAACAACAATTGAAGGCTTACCAGAAGTTTAGTTTAGTCAACTAAACGAAAACTCAAAGGCAGGTTATTGCTAATGCTAGTGTTGATGTTGTTGTTGTTGTTGTTATTGTTGTTCTATAAAAAACCAAACACCTAAAATATATGTGACTGACTGTAAGCAGCTATATCCGTGTAAGCGAATGTATCTATGTGTGTGTCTGTGTGTGTGTGTGTGTAAGCGTCATTCAAGAAAGGCCTTTACGTTTTAGCCTGTGGTGGTGGTAAGCAATATTGCGGTACTTTTAGTAAAGAGAGTTTACAACAATATAAGCAGGGACGTTAGTTGTTGTTCGTGTTGTCTTTAGCAAAATTCGATCCGATTCGTTCTGCACCATTCATTCTTTGATTTGCTGGTAAGGTTGTTGTTTTTGTTGTTGTTGGTTGATTGTGTTGCTGCTGTTGCTGTTGCTATTGCTGTTTTTGTTGTTATTGTTTTGTTGTAAGATTGAGAGATTGTTAACATATGAACTCACGTTTTGGCCTAATAAGGTGGATGCAGGTAAAGTGAAGAATAAACATACACATACACACACACATACACATACATACATACAATTAAATAAGAGACTACTCACACACACACACACACACACACACAGATTGACCACATAATCCGCAAAATGTGCTAAAATACGTTATGGCGAAAAAGCATAGATTAAGAAACGACAAGAATGCCCAATAAACACAAAAAAAGCCATTGAAGGGGGAAACGAGATGCCAAGAAGAATGGTCTTATAGCGCGCACTTTATTTTTGGTTATACATTGTCTCTATTAATAAGTAACCAAATGAATGTTTATACTTTTACACACATATATATATATATCGCCCGGTGCGGCTGGCACCTGTATTTGTGATTTGTGGTAACAGGTACAAATTCTAATATTACGGTTTTTTATTCATTGGTTGCTTACTAAAGTATACTTAAAATTTTATTGAACACATTTCTATATTCCGCTGCACATATCCATGCATAGATTGTTATGTTAGAGAATCAATAAATGAATAATCGGAGCTTGGATACCCTTCTCGTCCTACGAGGACATATATTAAAAAGTCATCATTGTTTCGATTTTCACTTGAGAGCGCAGTGAATCGAAAAGCATTTTTTTTTTTTTTTTTGGATTCCAGGTTCCAACTAGCGATCTTATATATGTGTGAAGTATTTTAGATTTTTCTCTACTTTGCGTGCACACTATCTTGGGATTTTGTCTGCATTTTCAAATCTCATCTGATTTTTGAAACTGAAACAACTTTTAACTTTTCATCTCACGTAGTGAGACTTTAAGAGAGCAAAAGAGTGGGCAGATGGACACAGAACTCATTACGGATAGACTGATTCACAAATGCAAAAGTTTTCTTACGAATTGTCGCTAGCGTTCTGCTCGATAATAATGTACGGGAGGTAATAGTGCCAGCATTACGATCGTGTGATCAAATGTTTTTGAAATCAACGTCCGAAGCTAATGGTTGTATACGCTCCCCAACCCATGTTTTGATCAAAAGCTCTCTTGTGTACAATCAGTTTAAGGTTGAGAGCCCGATTTCAAGTGCGTTTTGTTACGCCTTGGAAACAAGATGATGAAATTAGTATACCTCAGTGCTTTGTTGCCGCCTATAAAAAAACTTATTTCGAGTTATGTAATCCTTGACTATTGGTTTGTTTCTAACCATGATATCTTTCTTCTTTTCAATACAATATATATACTTTTTAGCTAATTTACTTTTATTGCTGCCTTTTTGACTTTTTTTTGTTTTTTTTTTTTGGTTAGAGGGAAGGATTGGCTTATTTATATATATATTTATATGCCACATATTAGATGATAATTTGTTGCAAGTTTATGTGAGTGTTAGTATTGTTTGTTGTTGTTGTTGTTGTTGTTGTTGTTGTTGTTGGCATAAAACCTTTATTCTCTTCATTTATTATTATAGTCAGTTACTTTCGAATTTCATATCAAATTTATTAGTTTTACGTATTGCTGCAGAGACTCTGTGTGTTTCGTTTCTCTTGTTTGTATTATAACGATCACCTTTCTAAAAAACTAAAAAAAAAAAAAAAAAACTAATTCTTTGCTTTGAAAAATTATTGTTTTAAATTTTCTACTTTATAATCATGTAAAGTATATGCTGGCGGGCTGGCGTCATTAGAATTATTTTATGATTACTGAAATTACTTGAGAAAAAATGATTGTGAAATTTTTGTATATTTTGCACTTTACTTGCAAACAACTACTTTTTCTTAAACAAATCGATTACCAGAAAATTTATGTTGCACACAACACATGTAATCCAATATTTTCACTTTGATAACGGTCACGTACTTTCCCGATTAATGGGTATAATGGATATAAGGATATTAAGTGTCTTAATCGATTAATTAATTTTTTAAGTTTATCTACCTTCGAAAATCTATAAATCATTGGATCACCTGGACTGACTTTTTGCTAGAGTAGAACTCTTTGCGAAATGTTCAACTTAATCTTCCATCTTGACATAAAAATTTCCCAAACACAATTAATGCGAACAACAATAATTGAAATTTAAATATAAATTTTATTTTCAATACACTTTTGCGATAAAACTGACACATGTAGGGCCTCTAAGCAAAGCCATTAATATCAAGCTTAGCTTAGTAAATAACGACATTTCTCTTTTCCCATACTTTTTCGTAGAGCTTACCTATCAACAGGAAATAACAGGAAAGCCTCCTCATTTGGTACACATATGACGTTTGGTTGAGTATGTTCTTGTCCCAATCGCATTATAGTTTAAAACCAGTCTTATCAATATATAATTTTTGATAGGTTTTGAAGCGCTCAGATCGATTTTTTTAATTGTCGAGCTAGAAACATTGCATTAGAAACTTCAAACTATGCAGCTTTTGAGCCCATAATTTCTGAAAAAGAGGATGTTGTCAGTCTGTTGGCGCGAGAATGTCGGCCCATGGACCGGTTTTATCGGTTAATCAACATGAATTAAAAAGCGAGTAAGAACTTTATAGTCGTGCAAAAGTTATAGTTCGAAAAGTTTTGAATATTGTAGTTTTTGTCCTTATAAGGAGTTTTCAAAAGAAGTCGGCTGTGTGGTCGAAAAAGTCGGCCGATCCGAACGATTTTCACTGGCGTTCGTTCTTGTGTCAAAGCCGATCTGCGTACAAAGTTTCATCAAAATATTTCGAAAATTGCGACCTGCAGGTTGAACCCAAAAATATAGACAGCTGGACAGACAAACTTAGATTCAGAATCATTTTCTGGCTATTTCATTCTTGCATCCACAAACTTAATATACTCAGTACCGCAAGTGTTGCAGCGTTGCAACTAGCGACCGTGGTGCACTTAGCTGCATGCAGCGCTGCACTTAGCGACTGCTCTGCATCTAACGACCGCCCCTTCTTCTAACCATTTCATTAGGCTACTTATATTGTTTTCAATAGATTCGAACATGGCAGACGCAAAAAAGATGAGCAGACAACTTTGGATTCAGAATCATTTTCTGGGTACTTTAGGCGGACGTCAGATAGACGGACGGAAGAACAAGCTTAGATTCAGAATCATTTTCTGGCTATTCCATACGTCCATACACAAATCTAATATACTTTCTACCACATGTGTTATATGGTATACAAGAGCTTTGGAAAGAAGCTCCTTCTTCTCAACACCACATTAGGTTAGGTTACTTATTCTGCTTTCAATAAAATCGGGAATAGCAGACACAAAAAAGATGAGTAGACATGTAACTTGTCCCAGCCATTCATATCAGTCAAGAATAAATATATTCTAAGAATATTGGATGGACGATATGTTTCTATGCCTTACGCACAATGGGAAAATCTAAAATTCCTTCAAGCCCAAATAAGAAAAAGCGAAGTCAAACAGAGAAAATATTATTTTGCATACCAAGCGGCACGTGCACAGTCTTATAAAGCTGAAGAAGTTGTACATTTTGATTTAGTATAAATCGATTTCTTCTTTGGAGCTACATTTAAACTTATTGCATGAGATATTTTTATAATTTATTTAACTTTTTCTGTTTACATTACAGGGCATTGATATATCAATGCGTCGTCGGTTATCGACACCCAAAGCTAGTCCGCTTCTTATAAAACGTACCTCATCGCCGATAGATAAAACCCATAAAGAATCATCGTTAGCCAGCAAACCAGAGAAAATCAGTTGGTTTAAATCTTTGGATAGAAGATCGAAAAGTAAATCCAAGGAAAAGGTAAACTTGATAGTGAAAATTACTCTTACGTTCTTTAACAATGCATGCGACAATTGTAGATAAACGTAACGGTAAATGAACAAAACGAAACCCCATCAAGCAGTATGAAGCGTGCCAAGCCTTCGACGCGACAACAAGCTCCTAATAATACAACCGTAACAGCACAACCGGCCAAAAACTTGAGATTTTTTGGCGACACAGATGTGGATTCAAATCCACCAACTATCTCGAAGGCCAATACTGGACATAAGTAGGAAAATAATAGCTTACAGTTAACAGAATTAATACATTTTTTTTTTGCTTTTTTGTACTCATAGAAGTCGTCCCGCTGTAACCGCTGCACTGAATCGGTCACAAAAATTTTCTCAAAGCGCTTATCATTTAGATCGCATTGCTGGCGCCGAGGGAAGCCCGCAGCGACAAGATTATCGACAAGATTTGGCTACGGCTTCATTAGCTAAAAATAGCGTAGCAGGCAGTCGTCTCAAAAGTACCTCAATGCATAATTTAGAAAATGGTCATTGCGATGAGGTAGATTTTCGAAAAAAACGTCACTATTCACGTTCACGGGAGCTTCACGATATCTCGGAGAGCGGTTCAGAAACCGAAGATCAAAATAATAAGCGTCCAAATGGCGGTTTAACCGGATCGAAAACATTGTCACGTGATCGTTTAGATCGTACACATCGGTATGACGATCACACATATCGACGTAGTAATGAACGTCATGCTTTAGCGACAACGACATCATCGTCGGCTGCTAACGGTAATGGAGATACCACTACTGGCAACCAACAGCATCAATCCGGACGGAACATGCCACCGTACTTAGCGGGACCACCAAAGCCCGCACGCAGTACAGAACGGCGCGCCATGTCGTACTCAAGGTAAGAATAGAGAAAAACTCGAGCATCGGGATTGAATGACAGGTTTGGGTTACACAAGATTTTTCGTTGTTCAATTGTAACAACAGGGCGTACATATCGGGGATTTGAAAGAGCGTATATATTACTGATTAGTTATTAGTTTCTAGCTAGTTAGCTCCGACTATCTATCTGCTTGCAATACCCTGGTGTTCAAAACTCAATGCGGTGGAGTTTACTGTGATCGTAGCTTAGCCGGTAAGGGCTTTTCGCCAATTGGATACATGCCCACTGGTCTATTTTCGCTTCCCTATCTTTTTCTCTTTCCATCCTTCCCACCAAAAAAATTATCACCGATTGCAACGATATCACGAACGTATATCGTTTATATCGTGATGAGTGACGGATGTTTTTTTTATTATTTCTTTGCATTTTTAGAGAACGAGAACGTTTCCCAGCTGAAAGTTCCGGTACAGAGGGTGAGTCCAGCTTACATAGTCAACGTAGTGTTGTTTACTTGCATGCTACAACCGTTGGTGCCATACCACAGCCATACCATTTAAGGCGTCGTTCTATTTCAAAAGACGATTTACAATCAAACAAAACTAAAAGTCAACCGCAAGCATTGCAGCCTATGACACGTACGGTATCACGATCCGTATCGATGTTGGCCCCTTGGAAACCGAAATTAATTAGTGAAGGCTACGAAATTAATTATTCTCAGGAACAAAAGAAAGCAGTAAGTAATACCCATCATATCTCTTCGAGTCAATAATTTCGCATCATTTTCTATAATACCAGATGACTACACTGCCACGTCATTCGACACAGCCAACGAATTCGAATGTCGGTAATACCGTGACACGTTCCAATAAGCGCCACGACCCTGGACGTACAAGACGTCAAGACATTATTAAAGACGACGAGTCTTCATTAAGAAATTCTTCGACTACTAGTGCCTCGAAATCGGCCCTATCTACGAACTTAAGACGAAAACTCAAATAAAATGATTTTTTTTTTCATTATACTTGTTTTAAAAAATTCCCCTATTAATCAAATGCAAATGTTTTTCTCTTCATTGTTTTCAAATTTCTTTTTTTTTTTACGTACTAATGTTTCAAACGACTGTTGAATAAATTTGAAAAGTTTTTCACTCGAAAGAATTTACTGGAAATAACAAGAAAGGAAATGAAAATAAAAATAAGGTGCATGTTTTACTTCCGTTATCTTACAGCGAAAATACCCAAAAGCTTTTAAGTTTATTTTTATTTTATATATGTATTGTCTTATAATTAATATTAAATTAAGTGTAATAAGCACTATAATGCTCTCTAATGAGTTAAGCTTTAATTAATAACAAAAAAAATGAAATATATCGTATTTCTTAACAGGAGAATAAATTAAATATAAATTAATTAAGATTTTTCTAAAACAATAATTATATAATAATTATTAAATTTCATTATTTTTTCCAATTTTACGAAAATAACAAAAAAAAAAAATTAATCCTTATATATATATAATAAAAGGAATTACTTTAAAATAAATAAAAAAAAAAAGAAAACACATGAACCTTAAAAGACTTGTTTTAACCAAGTTTCCAGGAAGGTACTTCTTAGAAGCAATCTGGGAACTTTATTTTTTTTTATAAAAGCAATGCTTCGAAAGCTCTTCTACGACGGGGGAAATACCGCATTTGAAATAACGTGTTTATAGATTTCATATGTTTATGTTGTTCGTTTTGGGCTAGAGATTACAATAGTATTATAATCTTTGTCAAGTTTCGAATAATATATCACAGAGAAATTTGCAAAAGAATCCGAATGCAAAATAAAATATTACTATAATTAAAATCTTTTAAGTTATCTGTAAATTGTATGGACAAAACTCGCAGACCTGTTTTTGATCCTACACCTGATTATAAGTTATTGCTGCTTATTTAAAGTAGGATAAATGTATGTTACTTTCCATTTATTTTCTTTTATAGCGAGCAGTTTATTGTTCTCTTGTGAGTATTATAGGCATGCTGTAATAAGTAACAACTGCATAAGTAAGAACGCATTGGAATAGTAACATCACATTCTCAATAACTTAGTTGACATACTTCGAATGTGATGAACTAACCGATTGGCAAAGCCAATTCGATGAAGAATAGAGACATAGTAGAGAAGAAGATTGCTCATCCTCTTCCTTCTGGTTCGAATCGCCGACTAGGTAACACATAATATCTGTCATCGAAATAAAATCCGTCATCACCCGCTGTGTTTACACGCTATGGGTGCCAAATTAGGAATACTTTGATGGAAGACCGTTCGTTTCGTCCGATGGCCAACGACGATAGGTCATTTAAAGTTAAGTATACGTATTTTAATTCTACTTTTCTTTAGCTACTAGATTCTTTCGTGATATAAGCTAATTACTAAATAAAAGTTGAATTATAAGATCAACAGATATTAGGATCTTTATTCAAATTAAGATTATAAATCACCAAGATAAGGTCGCCACGAATAGCCGCTGAGGCTTACCCGCAGATTATATTATTAAGAGGTAAATTTTTCCAACGAAAAAAAATGATATCCTATTATTACTTAAAACTCTATTCGGTCAGGATGTTATATTATTTAAGCGCGTAAAAACTAGCCGAGCGAATTTTATGACAATATCAGGAAAAAAACTAGGTGCCTTGTTAAAAACCAATTTTGTTGTAATGTTTTATAACACAACAACTTTTTCGTTACTATTAGCTATTTAGTTAATTTTTTTCTATTAATATCTGCCTTTTTATGTTTACACATTCGTCAAGGAAAGTTTTAAACCATTCAATACGCTCCATGCGGTAGTTTTTTTACTTAATTTGCTGATCAGCTGTTTTGGCAGCATTGCCAGCTTTTATTTCAAAATATTTGTTTGGCTATTTTATGCTTACTTGATCATATTTTGCAAACGTCTTTGATTGAAAATCTTTCGTCGACGTCAGATTAGCAAAGGTTTCAAGAATATATAAAGACTGTGTATACTCAAAACAATATCTGATCAAAAGCATAAGTTTGAAAAACATTATTTCTTATTTCAAACAAAAAATTGTGTATTGCACATTTTACGCTTTTTTAATTTCCTGCGTAGCCAGAAAAAAAGCTTAGTTTTGTTTAAAGATGTTGTTACCCTTTTTTTAAACAAAAAAGAAGAAGCAATTCGACTTTATCTTCTTTTGCTGAGAATCAGTAAAGCAAGAAAAGATGATTGTTCGATTTAATTTATTGTAGACGTTATTTTAGTGTAGTTACTTTCATACAGCGAAACATTATAACTGTGAACTCTGTTTTAAAATTTCTATAATATGTGGAAGCATGCATGGCGTTGCGGATGGCGAAGAGATAGCTAGCAGAATTCTGAGCATCTTTAGATAATGAGCATAACAAGAGAGTAAGATATTTCTTGCTCTCTTACATTAAAAGAAGTTGAATGTTTATTTTCGGCGATTGAATAGTATTTGAATGATTTAAAGACTTTTTTTTTAGTTTGCCTACTCACTGCATTTGATTTGTTAAACTAAGAAAAAACTCCGTAACCGATTGAAGTAAGATAAATCAAGCCATGTAATTATAATAATTAAGAAAAGCAAGTCCTCAAAATATCGAGAAAAAAATTACTGGAGCTTATTCTCCTCTATTATATGAAGTTTAGTTGTTAGCGAATTTTTATTTTATATATTTACTCCACCTATTTGCACCAGATATTCACTGATTATAATTTGTAACATACCGTGTGTACACATATATACATTACATTATTTTGTTGGATGTTCGCGCATCTGAAACAATAAAAGTTATGACAAGGAATGAAAAACAAATTTTCTTTTATTGCTATGACGACCTTACCTTATCGACCTTTAGAGAGAAATAGAAAAGTAACAAACGCATTGTAATGAACAAATGCAAATTCAGATTTGCTCTTTTAATTTTTCTGATTATTTCCAAAATCTGTATTTGATGATCAAAGAACCCTTCTCAGAGTTGTTATTTATCATATAAGACACTACAAAAGATTTTGAAAATATTTATCTTTATGTGATTAGCGAGTGTTGTAATAAAGACAAGCAATTTTCCACTACGAAAAAATCAATCTTTTATTAATAAATAATATTTGTATTGACTTATTCCAGGTATTGTGCAAGTGTTTAGAAAACGAAGAAGAAAAATCAAAAGAATGGAATTATTTGGAGTTATAATGCTGGTCATTTTGAGGAATCATATTACGAGCAAACCATTCAGGCATAATGTGAGAAAAATCAAATTTTTAGATCATTTTCCAAAATCACCTATTTGCACCATTCTTGATTTCCTGAAGAGTTCATTGAAGTCAAAAAAAGTTGAAATTCGTAAATATTTACTCTCCATTCGTAAGCAAAACATCTTAAGAAAAATTACAAATATTTTATATACTAACGCTAATATGCGAAGGTAGAACATTTTTGCATGTTGAAAGGAAGGTTTACTATTTCAATGAAGAAAATTCGTTTCCCAAGAAAGGCTGAAAGCACCACAAAGGTCTCTACATAGCTTTCACCTTCCAATGTTTCCGGATTTTCGACTTTTAAGCATATCGTACTCAGCAGACTCAGCTATGCTAGAGCTTGAGATATATCATTTCGTAGAGAACGAATCATTTTCGTAAATATCGACCGTCAGAGGCTCGTCAAGTACTTTAGCTTTCCAGAACTTAAACATGACCTCTGGGAAGGAGTTAAGAAGAAAATCGTGGTGATTGTACAGAAAAAGTGATCATTTTCGGTGCTCACATTTTGTTTGTACGCATTAGTTAAGCATTAAAAGATGCGTTTCCGAAAAGTGGCCTTTAGGGGGGTATCCTTGATAGAAAATCAAGTTCCCACACTTCTTGTGCTCATAAAACTTGGCTTCCTTATTTAACCTGAAAGCGCTGGCAACAAAAAAGGGGTAAATATCAGAAAGATTTTGCTTGCATGCATGGCTTTTGCCTATCAAGGGTAAGACTGAATTGTTATCAGAGGAAATTACGAATTCTCTGTGATCGATTATATGGCATGCCCAAATTTTTGGACTTTTTTGGATATTTTTTTGAAAAAAATAGATGTATTGCATACATATTATATAGGTTTATTAAAATAAAATTTTATTTTTGCAACCGACAGCACAAATCCCATGGCAAGGATTACGGTTAATACAACTTTTCGGAATTGGTTCGTCTAAATAATCTTCCACACTGTTCCAACCACAGCAATAGTACTACAAAGAAGCATAAAAGAAAAAGATTAGTTTAGATCACCAGCTTTTATGTAAGAGTTAGCGTAATCTGCACTTAAGATTTGAACATAATTTTATAAATGTTAAATGTGCATTTAAACAAGCTACAAATTTTTTTACTTTTTACACAACGAAAATGTCCATTACAATATTTTCCATTTATAAGCGCTTATCAGGATATTATGTTCATTCACAAACTGTACGAGAATACTATTGAAATTTACAGATAGAGCGTGATGAATGGAATGCGCTATATTTCAACCTTGTTTCCCAATGTTTTGCACAACCATCTTTTCGAGGTATACTCGAGTATACTCCCATTCGTAATAATGCCTAATAATTACAAAACCAGAAGCCGTTTTTTTGCTTATTATTAAGATAAAGTTATTTTCCCTTTGTTGGTTCGTCGTTGTGAGCGTAAATGCAATAATAATAGTTTAGTGCTTACCGTTTCTTGCACGTAATCTATAAATTTGCTTGCAAATGTCTCTTCTTTGTTTTCAAAAGCGATTTTGAACATATCCCTCAGCGTGCGTCTTAGTAAAATGCATGCACAGCACGTGCCAAACAGCATTACCGCAAAAATGGTCTATAAATAAAAAAAGTGTATCAAATGTCTTTATTTTCGTACGGTATCCGCGTAAATTTTACCAAAAACATAATTTTTGATGTGAACATGTATTGTCTATTCCTCCTATTCCAGTTTAAATAATAATAAACAGCAACCACGGCAAACAACATGGCACTGACAGCACAAACCGCGATGAACAAATCAAATGTTAAACGGAATAAGATGAAAATGGCGGAAACTATTAACAAATTGAGCTAACATATATATGAGAATATATAAGAAAATATATAAGAATAAATCAGTAAAATAAAAATTAGAAATTGTAAAAAAGACACGTACGTGCTTAAGGGATAGTCTCCTTACAAAATCACTGAACGTGCGGCCTACTAAGTCCATATTAGAGTATATATTGTGTAAATAAACCGATTGCGTTTCTATCACGCTACTGACCCGTTCTCACATAATGCGCTTGAATGTATAGACACAGAACTAAAAGCTTTTTTTTAACATGTACAATTTAGTAAGTTTCTCTTTAGTTTGTCAATAGGTTTGTCCATTATCACATCTGCCCACAGTAATGCTCTCCAAAAAGTGGCTCAATCGATTTATTTAAACATAGTCTGTACAGCTTATCTTAGACATGGCATCATATGACTGAATTTCAAATGATCCGATCCAAGTCGATTACAAATTTTGTTATTTCTTTCTCCCTCTCTTCCTTTTCCCGTTATTTCGCTTTGCAAAGTTTTAAAGCAAAATTTAAAGCATTAAATTTTTCTTCTTGTCTTTCACATTTTGTGAATGTGAATGTAAAAAAACTACTTACAGAAGCTGGACAGTTGCGGACATCAACCAAAATAAATGTTTATGAAACAAGATTATGCCTTACTTTTTAATAACACCGGACGAAAACTTTATGGCATCTGATTCTCCAAGTATTAAGGTTTCTGTCTAAACCGAATTTTCTTCTTATCTATAAGAGCAATGATATCGCTTCCAAAGCTCTTTTATAACCGGGGAAGTACCGTATTTGAAAAAACGTTTTTATTGGTTTTGTATGTTTGTGTTGACGAAGCGTTGTCATAGATATCGCTTATTATCAGACATTCATTTCACTTTTTTCATGTGCGTGTGTATTATACAACTGTGTATACTCAAAACAATCAGCGTGTCTGTGACCAAAAGCGAAAAATATTCCATATTTTAAAGAAAAAATTGTGTATTGCACATGTTACGCTTTTTTAATTTCTTGCGTAGCCAGAAAAAAAAACGCTTATTTTTGTTTAAAGCTGTCGTTTCCCTTTTTTTTTAAAAAAAAGAAGAAGCAATTCGACTTTATCTTCTTTTCCTGAGAATCAGTAAAGTAAGAAGAGATGATTCTTTGATATAATTTATTGAAGACGTTATTTTAGTGTAGTTACTTTCATACAGCGAAACATTATAACAGACAGAGCGGGAGAGTTCCATTACTTTAGCTCTCTTTCAAAATTTTTATAAAATGTGAAAGCATGTATGACGTCATGGACGCCGAAGAGACAATTAGCAGTATTCTGAGTACGTTGAAATAATGAGGTGAGCCGGAAAGCATGAATAGACTGTTAAGATATTTCTTGCTCTGTAACATTAACAGAAGTTGAATATGTTTAGTCGTCAGTTAATATTTATGCTTTTTAAATAAATTTAGGAGATTTTTGTGTATAATTTTGATGGAACTTATATATCGTAAATTAAAGTACTTTTTGTCGATAGTAAAGGTGTTTGTAAGTGGGTTATTCCCTAGAAAAGGTTGTAAGATATTTGTAAGCGGGGACTTACCTAAATTTTTGACGATCAACTAGAAGAAACTGTGAACGCAGTTACAGATACCAATAGTATTTTTTTGCAAGCGTGTAAGAATTCCAAATTAAAAATATATCAAAGACTCTATGCTTTTGTCTTTTTTTAATTATTTTTAAGTTTTTATTAATTTTTTTTTATTTTTTTTTATTTTATTCGTTTTAATGTAATAATAATATGCACGGTTATTATGATAATGCGTTTCGTAACTGACTTTTTTGTATTTGTGAGAGTTTTTAAGTTTTTCTCTACGATTTCTCTTTTTTTTTTATTGTATTTATTTAATTTAATTGCTTAAATTGTATAAATCTTTTTTAAATTTAATTTAATATTATCGTTTAGTATGAATATCCTTCAAATGAATTAATTGTATAAGTATCTACGTTAAGAATACATTGCAAAAGAAGAAAAGAAAAAGAACACATACACACACACACATAATAACTAATATATAGTTTTTTTTTTTAATAAATATAAAACAAATGCATTTAAAAAATAATCAATTGTTTGTTTTTTTTATACAGTGGCTTATAAACTTTTAAAGTTTTTTAAACAAGGTTTATCAAAGAAAATCTTTCAAAAAAATTTCTATATTATTGTGCAAATACCTTGTCTGAAACAAGCAAAGATTTTTTTTGTGAACCCTTTAAAAAAAAAAAAATGCAGAAAGAAAAGAAAGAATGAAAATTATTTTGGGTAAAATCAGTGTATTGTATCAGTTAGGCTAATAAAAGTTCTCTCGTTAAAATCTCGTAGATATCTACACTTTTTTGTAAAAACAATGCAATTCATTGATAAACGGCTTTTGTGGGCAATATTTTTTGGCGTTTCAAGTATTTTCATGACTTTTAGGATATTCAAAGACGCCAGAAGTCTTTTCAAGGCTCTAAGGCATTTTAATGAAGCATCTACATCTACTACAGTTACAAGATGAAATTGCTTGATTCAACCCGCAAAGTTCTTGAACGTAAGTCTAGGTTTTCATTCTTACAGTGGCTGACTTTTTATAAACGAAGCGATAATTTTAGTTTCAAGGGACATTTTAATCCTTTTCCTATTAGAAGCGTTTCTTATAGTGCCGCTAGTTTTGAGAATATTGAAATACATGAAAAGAAATCCCTCAAGATATGAAATAATTTACGTCATTTGCACACGCTCTCGTTTATCTAATATCTCCCTGCCTGCATCAAATTTAAAGGGAAAAGCTAAGAATTGATGCTTTCCTAAAACAAGGATAAAAACGGTCATGGGGTAACCGCTTCAATAAGCAAAGAATTGCAAAGTAGAATCTTGTATCCTCGTCCTAATGATAAAAAATTGACCCCGATATTTATAATTTTAAGGCGAGAATGATCTTCTCGCCCTCAATTCAGAAAATGCTTTGCACATGGCGAGCATCAATGATTCGTCACAAAGCGCATGAAATTCTTTTACTTGTTTTTGATCTTAGTTAGCTTTCTATAACAGTGACATTTTGTCACTCTACACCAGCTGCGTAATCGTAAAGCATTGTATGACTAAGGTAAGCGAGTGATTTCTATGGAAAGGAAGGTATGCGAAAGCTAAGGCTGTTTAGACACTTAGCGCAATTTTGCAACGTTTTGCTTTTGCTAAGATTTCAAAATTTTAAAAATTTGAATTTTATTTTTTGAAATGTAATATAAATAAACATAAACATTGCTAAGGGGCTAAATAAATATAACTATATTCTGTGCCGATACTGATACTTGATAGTGATTTGTATAATTTTTTTCATTTTCTTTGATTGTTAAATAAACATATTCATTCAGTGCTTCTCTCTATTTTTCTTACATGTTTTCATAAAATTTTTTAGTAATGATAATAATAATAATAATAATAATATGTATACTATTAATATTACATTTAATATTTTAATATAATTATATGCTTGTCTGAGTCGTTCTCGTTTACATCATTTGTATAACATTAGAAAAAGAAAATTCGCAGTAGACAAATATTTTTGTAAATCTTTACAAAAAAAAAAAAAAAAAAATTAAAAAAAAAAATAAACAAAAAACCAAAAAATTTGTTTAGGTATTTAAGGTTTTTATTATTCTTTAATTAAATGTTTTACACTTTTTCTAGCAAAAAAATTTTTACGACATATAATTTTCTAATTAGATTTCTAAATTTTTCTTATTTTCGTTTTTCGTTTTTTTTTTTTTTTTCAATAAAACTCTTTATTAGTTATTTACTGTTTCGTTAGAAGGGTGCTTAACTGTTTTTGAAACATTTATATGTATTTATATGTACGAGTGCTTGTGCATCGAATAACTATAAGGGGAGAATATATAAATGTATAAAAATTAATGATGAGCGAAAAACTGATATATAAATAAACATATACATACATATGCATATATATGTATATATACATATATATATATTTATATATAAATATATATCGATTCATATATAAGTATATATAGATATATAGATAATTGATTTTTCGCTAAATAATGGATGGATGCTGACTACAATTTTAAGATGTTTATGAAAAGAATTTTTTTCCTTTTTAAACAAATTTAAAAGTAAAAATTGTTTTTTTTTTAATTATTTTCTATCATTTTTGGTGAATATACATATTTTCCGTTCATATTTTTTTCCATATTTTCTTCTTTTATTTATTTATTTTTTTTCAAATGTATATCACACATAACACAATTAAGCAAAAGAAAACGAAAAGGAAAAATTTCATTTTTACTCCTTTTTTTTTTTTTGTTTTTATCAAATACGTATTCTTCGGTTGTTTTTCGTATTTAAATAAAATTGTACAAAAAAAAAATCATTTTTATTACATTTCAAAACTTTCAATTGTAAATTCCTAATGAATGCATAAATTTTATGCGTATATAGTAAATTTATAGATTTTGCTTCGTAATTGTGCTTTTAAGTTTTTTTTTTTACTTTTCTTTTTATTAAGTGTTTTCAATATTTAATTAATTAATATTTATTTAATTTCTTCGTTTTGCTTCCAATTTATTTTTGTATTTTATTTAATTTTTTTTTATAATGAAGTTGTTGCCTTCTCTTTGTCAATGAGGAGAAGAAAAGGAGGCTTTAAAAAGTGAAAGAAAAGGTTACGCCATAAGTTTGCTCTAAAAATAGTAGCGAAGATGTAGATGTAGGTGAAATTTTTCCCATTATAAAGTGGGTTTTTTTTCAAGCACCAAACCAAGTGGTGCACTGAAGAATATGGGAAGGGAAGAGCACTATTAACCCCAGGCAGCTATTGAAGCTTTTTATGTCCGTCAGGCGATGCAAAGAAGATAACAACTCTATATAGTATTGTAGATTGGAATTTAAGGGGCAGGTTACGGACGATCTTATGTCTAACATTTCCAAGTTTCGTCCTTTGTAACCATATGCACGCGAACATCGATCCCGTTCTGCCAATTGATTTGTATTTACAAAGAGCTTATCAGAGTCATCATTGAATGATTGAATCATTTGTCTATAAATTCTTTTAATTTTATTTGCTTTCAACATTTTCCTTTAGCTTATTTTCTTATTTCTGCTCGATGATTTTTCCGATTGGTCTGATTAGCGAAAAATTTACAGATTATCCCTTACATCGGCGAACCCAGAGGACACTATCCCTCGTCATATCACGATCAATAATTATCGGGAATTGCAAAAAATCAAAAAATAAAAAAAAGAAGAAAAAGATAAAGAATTTAATATTTATCAAAAACGCTGATTGTTGTAGTTTTAAAGAATTCTATAGCAACAACATCTTCCTCGTTATTTAGCAATCAAAGCGATATGAACAGATAGAGACCATTGAACTAAGGAAGAGAGAACATTGAAATAATCAATCTTTAAGATTATGTTGGAAGATGAAGTGCATGTGTTTACAAAAACAAAGAGTTACTTGAAAAACTCAAAGAAGCTAGTGTCCATGGACTCAGTACATGGTCTAGGTCCAGTTTTCTCATAACTTTACTATAGGTATGGTGACTAGTCTTTTCTAATAAATCGTGAAGACAAATGATGTTCAGTTTTCTACACTGAATCTCTCTCTCTCTCTCTGTCTCTCGATTTAGGTGTCGATCTTTTCTTTTCAAAAATATGCAATCCATTTGGAATATCAAATGATTATTATTTCCTCGACTTTTCGTCCTTTTCTTTGCTTTGAAATGTCCTTCGAAATTTTACTTTACTTACTATATTTTATTTTGATCTCTTCATTCCCATATTTAATTTAGTTAAAAAAACATTTCGATAAGCAGGCGTCGTGTGTTAACATTTGCTAAACTACTAGTTATTTGTTTAGTGGAAACGGTGTACAAGCAAGATAGTGTTCATTATGATAATGTTAGGTAAGTCATATTTCCGGACCGAACGAGTGCTTTTTGATAAATTTAACTTTCAACCTTTTTTGGGCGCACAGATAAGAAAGTGTCAGCCATTATCTGATAAAAATTTCCTCTCCGATCTCTGACAATTTCTTGTTTGGTCCTCGATGTTATTAAAATGTTGTTCGGGCTCTTTGAAAACGAATTCAGTTAGAAAGACTGTACTGTGTATTTGAAGTTGAAAAGTTGTTGTCTGACATTCTTTTGCGTGTCACAAGAAACGAAACGAAGGAAATTCTTGGAATAGATTTTGTTTGAAAAAGCTTAAAGTGTACCAGTGTTCCATTAATTCAAATTTTAGTCAACCTTTGTGCGTGTTGTTATAATAAATGCTAATTTCCGAGTGCGATCGTTAATAGACTGGCAGTCATTACTTTTTATCTTTTTAATGCAGCAAATATTTAATTTTGTAACTTTAAAAAAAAAACTCTTTTTACATGTGTTTTTGTCTCTTTGAATAAGTTCCGGAAAGGAAACCTTACCTTGTTTTTCACAAGGAGGGGAAAGTATAGCTTAGCTTTACTGTTTTGTCTTAATGCAAACGATGATGATTGTTTTTGGGTAAAGTACCAACAACGCGCACGCGACCTAATGTGCCCATATTGCCTGCGGCTGCTGCTGAAGCAGTAGCTGCACCAGTGCCCACACCACTTCCACCACCACCGCCAACACTGGCAACACCAACAGTAGCAACAGCGGCGGCAGCAGATGCATTACTTGCCATATGCTGCATTTGCAGCATATGTTGTGGATGCATTTGCATGGTCATGGCCATCATTTGTTGTTGCTGCTGATGCTGTTGTTGGTGTTGGTGTTGCAGTTGATGATGGTGCTGCTGCAATTGTTGGTGGTATTGCTGATATTGAAGTTGCTGTTGTTGCTGTAGCGACAGCTGCTGTTGTGGCTGGTGAACGCGCTGCTGCATTTGCAAGTGTTGCATTTGAGTGGGCGGTGCAGGCGATGTCGACTGTTGCTGTTGCTGTGGCTGCAACTGCGGCACATGCTTAATGTCATTGCAATCGCAAAATTGTGGCGGTGGCGCGAGTACAATGTTCTCTGCAACCAGAGATCCATCATCATCACCCACCGTAGTTGCGGTCGCACCAACAGCACCTTTTGCACTCAGCGATAATTCGCTATCACTGTCAGCCTCAATGGGTGGCGGAAGTTGCACCAGCGAAACGGCAGCTGAACGCGTAGCTCGTTGCATGGCAATAGCGGCGGCTTGTTTGCGTGTTAACGAATTATGTCTCTGAAAGCCTTTAGCTGGCGGGGAAGGACTTAAGTCTCCGTCGTCATCCGAACGCTGCTCATCGGTGGAGTCTTGTGAAGTCGTCGATGTTAGAAGTTTGTTAGCACTCATTTGCTGCTGCTGCTTGGCTACCAGGGCTGCTGTAGAGGCGGCAGCTCCTGCTGCGGCCGCTTTGGCTTTGAGAATTTGTTGTAAATGCTGTTGATGTTGTTGTTGCTGCATTATTTGCTGTTGAGTGGCTAACAACTTTTGGTTGGGATTTATATGTTGTTGTTGCTGCTGTTGTTGTTGTTGTTGTTGAGCCAAACGACCAGCTATTGCTGGCTGTGCTTTACTGGCCACCAACTGACTTTGCACTAGTAGCGTCTTTACCTTTGATGTCGACATTTGTTGTTGCTGTTGTTGTATGACTGGTGCATGATGTTGTTGCACCATTTGCTTAACGGTTACTGTGGTGGGAATATTAGCCACCGTTGCAGAGATATTGGCATTTGCAGTAGCAGCTTTAGCTTCAAAAGCAGCGGCGGTGCTGGCTACAACGTTTGTTAGTGTAGGTAATTTTTCTTTGGCGGCAGCTACCGTGACTGTTACCACTGAATTAGTCTTCATTTGCTGAGGTGAAATTGTTGTTTTATTGGTTATATTTTCAATTGCTACATTAGCTGTCTTAGTCTTTGTTTCCACTGGTGGTGGCGGCGGCGGTGGTGTCGTAGGCAGTTTCGTGCTATCTGTTTCATCGTGATCTGAAATGGTCTGGTCTGGTATGGTTTTTGGATCATCCACAATGGTTACTGTTGGTTTCTTTTTAATTGTATCGGTAGCTCTCGGCCCGCTTACTACATTATTGGCAGCCATTACGTCCTGATCGCTACTAACCCCTGAAGAACTATCTTCTTCTTCGTTCAGCATGTTATTATTGTTATTTTCAGAATCATCTTTTTCGCTCTTTTCTGTATCGGCTCTTCCGTCTGCGACTATCTTTTCGACAACTTTATTAAAACCATTGGGCGAAGACTTAGAGATTTTAAGATTGCTCCGTATACGTTGGATCTCTTCAACTGATAAGGAATGTGAAATGGAACCCGAGCCTGAGCTGCTGCCACTAAAATGAAATAATGATTGAAATTCAAGTTTAAATTCTATCGAAATTTTGTTAACAACAAACCTCGCTTGGCTGTTGCCACTAGTCTCGGGAACATCGATTAAAGCGATTTTTTCATTTAGTTTCGTGTTACGTGCTACTAAAATAGAATTCTCATCTTCACCATCTGATTCACTAAGACTGTAGTCGGGTTCCGGTATAGGAGGTGCTGGACCAGTTGGTATATTAAGTTGTCCGCCATTACTATTATTATTATTGTTATTATTACTATTATTATTATTATTATTATTAATGTTGTTGCTACTCTTGTTGACTTGATTTACAATTGCGGAACCATTCTGGGATTGAGGTGCTGCATACTGCCCAGCTGAATTAGAGCTAGCAGGTGAATTGGTGCGTGCCAAAGCAGTGGGTTGTGCATATTGACTAATTTGTGTATGAGGATCTGGTTGTTGACTTTGTTGCGCATTTGAAACGAGGGATTGGTTTACAACAAGTTCCTGTTGGGGCTGATTATTTGGTTGTTGAGCTTGGTTCACTGGCTGCGAGCGATTCTGTAAAGCGAATTGTTGATATAAATGTTTCTTTCTTTTTCTTTATAACATATTTACCTCCTGACATTGTCTTAGCTTCCAGGCCAAGACATTTCGCAATTCTTGCGGTGAAGCATAGATTTTAGCATTTGCTGACGGGTTGAAACTTGATTGAACGCCGTCGATAGCTGCTGATGTCACAGCGTCGTTTTCGGCGCGCTTTTTCAGTTTCTGCTGCAGCGATATGGTGCTTTCATATTCAGAATTTTGACGCGTTTCTACCTTCACTACCTGTCCAACTACCGGCGGTGGAGGTGGAGGATGCGAGGGTGGGGGCAAGGTATTTAAACGGATCATAGAAGCGTGTAAAGTGGTCACGTCATCCTGTGAAAGATGGCCCTTGCCTACATTGGTGGTCCAAATAGAAGAAGAGGAACCGCCATTGACATTCAGATCTGGCGTGGAATGGAATCGTTTTAGATCGTGCCCTCCTCCCACCGTAGGAATTACACAAGGTTTACCGCGTAACGTTCCGTTTTTGGTTTTGGTTTTACGCTTCATTTCGGCAACACTGCCGTACACCTGAGGACCTTTTAGTGGAGAATTGATGTTTGTTGGAGGAGTGGCTGCTCCGCTTTCAATACCTGATTGAAAACGTGACGTGGTCATCATGGTGGAATATCGATTCGAGCTGTCTACAACCTCCCCATGCTGACGTTGGAATAGTTCTTCTAGTTCTGCGGCTGTTATGCGACTTGAAGTTGGACGTGCTTTAATACTGGCTGTACGCAATTGAACCGGTGTGCTGGGATGGGTGGGAGTGGGTGTGACAATTGACTCAACTGAAGATGATTTCGTATGCGTTATATCGTCATCTTCTTTTTCACCGCCATTTTCCAAACCGGCCACCATAGACTTGGCTCGTGCCCTGCCCACCGACAGAGTAGTTTTAGGGTCACGCCTCGGTGGTAAAGGAGCTGGTCGACCACCAGAACTTCCTGTTGACGAATTAGGACCTAATGACATTTTTCGGGGCAATGTAGCACATTGCCTATGCGAGGTTTGTGGCGTATTCGGACCGCTCGATATATGGTGACTCGGCATGTATTGGGGAGTGGCTTGCATTTGGTTTGGAAATTGCGGGGATATAACGGTCATTGATACCAAAGCCCCGGCTGAACGTATCATTTCAACGACTTTCTCATGGGAAGCAGCTCTAACATCTTCGCCGTTAATAGCTAAAAGAAAATCGCCAGGCCTTAAACCAGCCATATCAGCTACTCCACCAGGATCGACGTCGTCAAGATATTGTAAAGCTGGGAAACGTTCGGACGGTTTTAATTGCATAAGTTGTGACGAAGCTTTTGCACCGCGTAAAATGAAACCGAAACCACGCTTAGCTCGGTGCAAAACTACAGTACGAGGCTCATTAAATGCGCTGTTATAGGGGGTAGGAGGGGGAGAGAATGAACACTGACCACCTCTAGGATTGGCTAAAGAAGTGTACCTTTTCTTTACCCTTGGAGCTGTGGCGCTACTATATTGACCAACCACTTGCTGAGAGCCATTTACGACAGTTGTGTTATGCTGTTGTTCGACAACAACAACAGAATTCGTGCCATTCAGTGCTTGTGTAGAGCCGCTGCTATTCACCGACAATGAGGGCGATTGATGTATTAGACTAGGACGTGGCAAGGCGCCTACGTTATTGCTGATTAAACCAATACTCGAACTACCTCCCAAACTCAATTGAGGTGAACCCTGGTGAACAGAGGAGCCTACTGTCGAATGCTGGTAAGGTGAGTGTTGATTTATTGTAGCCGTGGCTACATTTGTTATATTCTTTTGACGTAAATTAATTTCTTGCACGCATTCAGCCGGAAAGAAACCTGACTGATTGGTGCCGCGCACATAACCCTCTAATAGGCCACAATCGGTGGATCCAACTACTTCGATTACATCGCCCGGTTGAAGGCGTATGTGGCCCACCGAATTGCCTACATAGGGCTCCATGCAAACCACCGTCGTGCTAGGGTGACCAATTGAGCAGGCGGCAGAATCAGAGTTTGTGCCCACACCTGACGAGTCGCTAATGATATCGCTGGTATCGCCTAAGGATTTATCTAAATAAGTAAAAAGAAAAAAGACAGACAAGCAGAGAAATCGAGAGCCAGAGAGAAAGAAATTGGGAGAGAGAGAGAGAGAGAGAGAGAGAGAGAGAGAGAGAGAAAGAGAGAAACAGATAAAGAATGATAGAGAGGAATAAATATTCTTATAAATGATAATGTGATTGATGTTACTCTAAGCACACATTTTTGTTGTTGGAAGATTAAGGGGAAGTGCTTTGACAACGCTGATGTGATGGAGTTTCCCCTTATGTTGGGATTTCCTCGATAAATGATGGATGGTTTGGCTTTATGCTCGGTGGGAGAGAGAGAATAATAACAACTTTGGCTTCTGTCCAATAGCTGAGGAACAAATCTTTTTTTTTTTTTTTTGGTTCTATACAGTAATGCGACATGCAATTTTATTTGAATTTTGTTGCTATTGTTGCTGTTGTTGATTTAGGATGTATTGACTAAAGAGTTTTTGAAACATGCAATCTGCTAATGTTACACAAACATATAAATTCGACATGCTTTAAACATTTTCGCATACATATACTTATCTGTCTTAAACTCTCTTCTGAGTGATATATATATATATGTAGAGAATTAAAGTTTAGAAGAAAATTTTCAAGTTTGATTAAATTGATGTTTAAGTGTAATTTTTTGTAATTGAATGACTCTTTAGTAAACTAACTAAACTAAAACCTAACATATAGTCTGAATGCAATTACGTAGTAACGATAAACCAATAAGTCCTTGAATTTTCTCAAAAACATTAAATAAGAAGAAATCCAATCCTTAAAATTTCCTATTTTTTTTTTGTAATATTATCGAAAAATCAAATAAACTGAAAGCGAAACAAAGCCCAACAACACAAACGTATATATAATTAAAAAAAAAAAAAAAAATGAAAAAAATACGATAAAATAAAATGAAAAATAAAAATAGTGTAAATGAAATGAACAAAATGAATACCTGTTACAATGCTGATATCATCCTCATGTGAACGGTGACCGGATGATCCCTCAGATAGACTCGAACTGGCCGAACTGTATGGCAAGTGTTCGGATGGACATGGTGACGGTGGTCCACGGTGGTGGTGGTGGCCACCAGTACATGGGGTTGTGCTATTACGTGTCAATGTACCCATCAGGCTGCCACCGCCGCCAATACTACCACCACCATTGGCACTTAGCCAATTAATGCCTGAACGACGTTTGGGATTATAACGTGGCGGTCCGCGAAAGGGTACTGTATGTGGTATAAATATATTTCAAATGTTACTAACTTTTTTCTTTTTTTTTTTGTGCTTCTTCTTTTCACTTATAACTTATATATGTATGTGTATATGTACTTTGATAGGTATTTAGCAATTTTTGAATTCCTTATGGTTGAGAGTTGAAATCATTCAACAAATATTAGTGCATTGCAGATGCACGAGATCCCGGGAGTGAAAATCTATTTGAAATATTTCTGCGAAAACTTTTTCTTCTTTTTGAAACATTTATTTCATATTCAGGGGTTAAGTTTGGGTTTTTATTTAGCGCAAAAAAAAATAAAAAAAACATAACGTAAACAAACACACACACACACACCCTCCCTGGCAAGGGAATTTTTGATAATTCAGATATTGAAGGGAATTTAAAGATTTTACTCAATCTATAAAATTTTGTAGAGATTATTATTTGTAGCATAGTCTGAGGCTGAAGACTTATTATTTAGTGAAAGTGGTTGTTATCGCGTCAAATAGGGTTTTATACCAGGCCTGCACTATTTTTCACTTTAGAAAATGACTTGAGAAACTTATAAGTTGGATCTTTGAAGAAAACAATATAATTCTGTTGAATATAATTAAACATAATTTAAAAAAAAGAAAAAAAATATATAAAAAACAGAACAAAAATTAAAAAAAATAATGGACTGCTGTTTACGAACTAATAATGATTTTTTTTTCGTTATTAAAAATGAAAGCCTTAATAACAATTTATTAATAAATATCCCTCTGCCTGTTAAATGCATAAAACAACCTGAACACACTTACGAGACTATTCACCAGTCAGGGTTGAAAGTAAAAGGCACAAAATACACATGCCTTCGTCAATCGTTATTAATAAATAAGCAGAGGAGAGTAATGACGTTGATAATTATATTTTTGTTACACACAATCAAGTGTGAGAAATGGAGACTTTAGGATGCTTTAGGTTATGATACGTAGAGCTGTTATGTCTAAGCATACAAAAATATATTAATTTTTACATTTCCTTTTTAACGCCCCGAACCATTCGCCATGTGTCGTTATAAGAAATATATATAAATCATAAGTGTAAGCTTGGGAGTCCAGTTCCCCCCGTTCAGTCTGTGTTTATTTCGACAAAATAAACATGAAATTGAAAATTTGTGCAGACATTGATGGATAA
The DNA here is from genome assembly GCA_001077435.1 of Glossina morsitans morsitans. Lineage (NCBI taxonomy): Eukaryota > Metazoa > Arthropoda > Insecta > Diptera > Glossinidae > Glossina > Glossina morsitans. The sequence continues at coordinate 6,414 of CCAG010021894.1, read as the reverse complement.
AATTTGAAAATATACATAGCAAACACGTAGCCGACACGTCCTTAAAAATACAAGAAAAAAAAAAAAAATTGAAGTGAAAAATGTCCGTTAGATATCAATCGGAACGTTTGTTCTTCCATAATCTGGTCTTCCATAAATGTGCACGAAAAGCACCGTAATGTATGTACATTTACTCTTGGCAAGTGCAAAATTTGGGGTCGCTTTACTACTGCTCGTCAGCTATCATCTGTTATTGGTACGTTGAAGAAAGCGAAAGTTTAGAAAGACTGCTGGAACATCGTCAGGGTTGCTGGCCACAGACTAAATTTAAAAATTATTGTGAGTTACACACAATAATTGACAACAACAACGATAATGTATAGTTGAAGCAGATGTTGATATAGAACGCGGTGTGAATATTCGTAATGGCCTCCCACGACCTCAATGAGGTAATAATCTGCTGACAAAAACGGCCCAATTATTTCTTAAAACCAGCTACGTGGTTCTCCCATCCGACACCTGACACGTCCATATTTAAGAATATATTTTGTAGTTCTAAAGTGCCAGATGGGTTCGTCCAAAGGCGAATGTAAATGTAAGTTTGTTAGTATGCCCTATGACACTTTTTATATAAATGAAACTAAAATCGAGGGGCTTGAACCTTGTCTTGTCCACTTTTCTATTTTTTTTTTTTTTTATAGCGGGTAATGTAAACTTGAACGTGTAAAGTTATGTAATTTGTCTTATGGTCTAAGCCTGACACCTAAAGGTTGGTGTGGAATTGACAAAACACAGGTCATTACGAATGGTCGGAACGGGCGCGAGGGAGGCGGGGGGCAGCGTGTCTAAAAAGGAGGCACGTATCATCTCTGTCATTAACGAAGCAAAGATAGACAAAGCTTGCCTAAGCCGGGGGGCGAGATATTATGTCCCAAAGCCGCTGTGCACCCTCTCCTACTTACGGTCTCTCTTTTGGAAAATTTTCTATTTGAAGAGGCCGTCACAAGGGTATATTGAGTTTGCACGGATGTATGCAACACCTAGAAGAACTTGATTTAGCTCTGTTTTTTATTATATTCTGTCTGTCCGTCTGGTTTCTTTGTACTTAAGCTGCAAGTCGCAGTTGCCAAGATATTTTGATGATATCGACATGTGTTGGCCCAAGTGCGAACGCTATTGAACATGTTTCGGATCGGATCACTTTTGCGATCCCGTTCCTCGTATAAAGCGTTACTTTGAGAAGTCCTTGTGTCAGTAACTGCATTAAACAAAATGCTATAAGGTGTTTAATGGTGGCCCGTGTCCGATTATAGTCTATCCACTTGCTTCTTATGTATCTATTTGTGATGAAATTTTCTTGTAGTGAAGACTAATCGCTGAAGCAAGTGTTGTAAAGTAACAGAGCACATATTTTAACAGATAAACAAACTGAATGGTTGGAACGAATAAAGCCGTGAATGGTCAATATCTCTTACACTAAGGAATAAATTGTAATTTCAATACAAAATATTTTGGGGATAGTAGTTGAAGTGAAGTTGTGTATCAACTATGCAGAGTAAATAATATTTGCGTGATGCATTACTGTGATTATAATAAACACATACAAACTATTCGTTACATATTGCATTAAAAATGTATGTTAAATAAATAAACAAAGATAGATCTATAGATACAAATATGGGTAAACAGTGCTAAACTAATAACAGGCAAATTTTAATTTAATTGAAACAATTATTAATTACGAACTTTATTTAATACGAGCGTATAAATGTTTTTTACATTTTTTTTTTTTTTTTTTTTGCTTTTTTGTAATTATTTTTTCGAAAAATGTCTCACAATTGCCTACAGAAACGGATGATATATCAATGCGTACAACTATGATAATGATGATGATGTTATTCGATAATACTTTGTTTAAGGCGTTGATGATGATGATGATGAGAAAGAGAGAAAGAGGAAACTATATGATAAGTAACATGATACATTTAATTTATACTATATATGACATCAATGGGACGATGAGAGATCGTGAAAGAAGAAACGTAAAATGATATTTCAAACGAAAGTACAGTTTGGCACAAAACAAAATCGACAAAAATTTTATAGATTGAGTAACGATGGAAATGAATTTTGGGGAAATTATTTTTGGCGACAAACCATTTAAAAACAACCGTTAATGTAGGTGAAAGAGAGACAGAGAGAGAGAAAACCAATACTTTTGAAAAATTCTTATTAATGAAGAAAATGAAGGGAAAGAATAACAAAAAAAAAAAAAAAAGGAATGATTATGTGTAACAACAAAGAAAGCAATGATATAGATGAGATTTCTATTAGATAAAGTATAACCAAACAGCACATGGCACACTTGTGATGAAGGTTCATTCATTTATTAAAATTAATTCCATACCGAATCGTTTTGGGGGAATTTTTGATTAAATTTCCAAGAAAATTAAACTTACCAACATCTTCGATTTTATAGTTTTGTATAATTTCAGCCAATTCTAGATTACCAGCAATAACTGCAACCTAAATTTATCGGGAGTGGGGGGCAAGGAAGGAAAAAAAAAACAAAAGTTGACTCAAAATTAGTTTGACTTAAATTAAAATGATTTCAAGACGCGGAATGCGGTTATTTTTCAATATACAAATTTTACTAAATATATATATATATATATGTATGTATATAGAAAAAATTTTTTTAGAATATTTTACCGCGCAAGAAGAAAAACCATAAGAAAGAAAAATACTATTAAATACCTGATAAGGAGTTTGATTGGCAAAATTTAGCGCACCACGTTGGGCACCTCGAAATAGAAGCATTCTAGCACAAGCCTCTTGATTGTTAACAGCGCATACATGCAATGGTGTATTACCGGAAGCATTACGGCCATCCATGTCAGCACCATAAAACAACAAATGTTCCAAATGCTGGACAAGACCATGACGGCAAGCCTAATTATATCATTTTTTTTTTGTTTTTTTTGTTTTTTTTTTTGCCAAATAGTAGTACATAAGATGGTAGTAGTATGGTAGTAGTAGTAGCAATAGTAGCAGTAGAGTAGTTGTTATATTTTGGTTGGTAGTTTTACATAGCAATACAGGTAGTAGTAGTAGTAGGTAGTGTTTGAGAGATTGGTAGTAGTAGCAATTTATCCCCACATTTATATAAAAAAATAGAACAATTTTTTTTTTTTTTTTAATTATTTAGCAAGCCAAACATCAATAGAGGATAGGAATGTAAAATAATTGAAAATATTGCTACGAGTCACAGATCGAACGTTAACGCCGGAAAATTTAATAATAATTCCGAAAAACGTTGTTATTATTGCATATATTTTGAGACAAAGAGCTCTAGTTTTTCATCTTACTGTGCCTTTACTATTAATACTAAAACTATATAAGAAACTAAACAAAAAACCTCAAATTTCACAACCCACACCCCTGCACCATACTCTTTTCTAAACCTTATGCGCTAAATCAACAAGTGCCCTATTTTTCCTTTTGAAGAGAAAATATCCGCACATTCCTGCAGGTTATGTTTCTTTTTTTTTTTTTTTTATTAAGAATATAATTTTGACAATTTACGGCAGTTACCAGCGGCCGCTGCTGTTTTTCTTGTCTTGTGAGCAAAACGGTACTGTTAGGCGGTCAAGATTATTCATCAAATAGTAAATTTTTCTGGTCATAATTATATGTCATGCAAATGTTGAACGTCATTGGCTTAAATAGATGCAGTAGTTCAAACTTTTCGCAAGCTATTGAGCACGATCGCCCACTGAGAACGTTTTTAGAGGGAAATATATGGTTTGCTTACATGTCATTGAGAGTCTCGGACCTTTCACAAAATGCTTCCCTTCTCTCTCTGGCTCAAGCGGATGCGATAATTACAACATTTCGCAAGCTACTGAGCACGAACGCCCACTTAAAACGTTTTTATAGGGAAATTTATGGTTTGCTTATATGTCATTGAGAGTATCGGAGCTTTTACATCAAGGGTAAAAATCGCTTCTCTACTCTCTCTGGCTTAAGCGGATGCGATGGTTAAAACATTTAGCAAGCTATTGGTCACGAACGCTCGCGGAGAATGTCTCTATGGTGAAACTCACGGTTTACTTATATGTGATTGAGATTCTCGGAACGTTCACATCAAGCATGAAAATCGCTACCCTTCTCTCTCTGGCTTAAGCAGATGCCAAGAAAAACGTTTCGCAAGCTATTGAGCACGATCGCTCATTGAGAATAGCTCTGTAGTGAAACTTATGGTTAGCTGGCATATGATTGAGAGCATCGGAGCTTTTGCATCATGCATGGTAGCCGCCCTCTAGTGCGATCTAAGCAAATTGAATTTTTAGTAACCCGTTCTTTGAAAAAAACGCGCATATGCTCCGGTCGTTATCGGGGGATTCAAATGGCTACTCTCGCGCAGAACCTACATGTTCTTCTCACATCTCCTATATCTAAGACTCCCTCTCTTCCGCTCGAAATTCGCCTTAGCGCTAAAATACAATTTTTTTTAGAAGGCACCCCTCTACTCTATAAACCTATATCGCTTGTTTGCTTAAGTGTGGATTCGAATAGCTGTTAAAGATCACTTTCCAAAAGTGCAATAAATCTGACTTTTTCAAGGACCAGGATGTGTCTCCCATAAATAAAAAGAAATTTTTTATGAACAATTTTTACTTTATGGCCTTAATTCGGGCACTTATTGACTAACACCTTTAGAAAGCAATTAATTACTGAGTATCTTGAAAGTTTTACATTCCGGCTGAATTTTTCTTTTTTTTTTTCGTATAACTAAAAAGTTTTTAAACAACTCTTCTGCAAAAATAAATGAAAATGGGAACTTCTTACTTACCTGATGTACTTCATTCCAGCCTTGATTGTCCTGAGTACCCAATGAAGCGTGATCGTGTAATAGACTCTCAGTTATTTTGGCATCACATTTACGTGTTATTGATATATAAAGAGGAGTAATGCCACGAGCATCCTTATAATTAGGTGAGGCGCCCAACTCTAATAAGGTTCTGTCATAGATAATAAATGAAACTGATTATGAATTTTAAAGAATTTTATACAAATCATGTATACATACGTTACTGCCTCCAATGAATCTTTCTCTACTGCTCTATGCAATGCGGTGGTACCATCTTTAGTGCGATAATCCAAGAGAGCTCCGCCATTTACTAGAGCTATTAAAAGTTTATTTGGTTTTTTAGCACCCGTCGCTACTGTTAACGGTGTTTCCCCACTTTCGGGACAATGAAAATTCGGGTCCAGCCCTTTGGCACACATTTTTGCTATCTTTTCCACATGTCCACCATTAATGCATTCAAGAAAACGTCTTAGATTGGCACGTGTATGTAAAGCTTTTAATTGACGCTCATCCAGATTTAACATTTTATAAACGCGCCGTTTGTATTTCAACTGAAAGCGAACGATATTAACAATGAACAATCATCACAAAACAATAATAAGAAAATTTTATTCTAAAGAGTTCGATTGTAAATCTTAAGCTTCGTAGTCCGTTTTTATACCACATTTCAAGCGATGGAAGTACGAATGGTCTTCAACTGTGTAGGTATGTAGTTGTTACACCTATCAACGAAAGATGATTTTGACAGATCTGCCTGCGACGTCCAGAAAGAAGCTTCAGAGACCCATTAAATTCTGAATCGATTTAACCACGTCCGTCCGTCCGTTTATGTAATGCCTGTTGAAGCTGTCAACTTCAAATTTGACAAAAACATTGAAAGTTCTTGCACGTTGATTGGTATTAAGCTAAATCGGTTGAAGGACACGCCTACACGCCATGTAAACTGAGAACATCTCTGTTTTGCAAAAACTCCGTGAAGTGTATAAATTCTTGCTCAGTTTCAAATTCGGAAAGCAACTAAGCTTGTCCGCTTATTCATCTGTACATCTGTCCGCCTGCGCAACTGTATAGTATTTGTGGTCAACATTCTCCCGTTCGCAAAAATGAAGATGTGGGTTACAAACTTGCAAAAGAATTTGAAAATGACCCAAACTTTTCAAAGAAAGCCCTACAACGTCCCCAGGTCTATATAAGAAAAACTATGAACACCTTTGGTTTCCGCGTTTTCTCGCTGTTTACTTTCACTTTTATTCAAAAAATAGAAAAAATGGAAAGAGCCACCCCTATTATGGAGTAAAAAAATTTTTCTCGTTCGTTTTTTTCCTTTTTTTTAGGATCACGGTGATGGGTATGTATGGTGGTCACATCTTGTTTTCTTACTTGTTTTAATTTCACAATCAATTTTTTTTTTTTTACTTTACGACTCTGACTAGTACATTATGTGTTTCATGTGAGCAAATGCTGGGTTTAGTCAAGAAAGTACTAGCAGTGTAAGAAATACCTGCAACTTAAAATTTAAAAAATCTTACCTCCAAATATCCCACTGGTCCGTTGAAAGGGTA